>VDFB02213605.1:0-10983 GCA_007258455.2 Sequoia sempervirens
GCGATATCTATGATTTTCTCTGCACGGTGTGTCTGTTTAATGCTTTATATATATATTTTTATGCTTGTTATTGCTTGGTTGTAGGAATTTGTAGGTACATGACACCGACTCCACCTGTGTATTTAGGTCTGAGCATGTCAAGACTCAACGAAAACATTGATTGGGAGATAGTAGTCTGGTTTACCCTAGTCTAGTCTTTAACCTTGGTCTTAGTACATTGTCTGTTTTCAGTTTTGAGTCATAGGTTGTATTGTCATTTTTGTTTGGATTAATCGTTTGAAAAGCAAATTTGGTTAATTTTAATGTTAGATTATTGTGTATTAAATTATTGTTATTTAAATTAATTTTATATGTTAAAGAAATTACTTGCTTGATTATTTAATTAATTAATTAGCTTATGTGGTTAAATGGTTTGATTATAAAAAAAATCAAACTTATTTAATTAAATAAATTAATTAGTTAAATTAAAATATTAAGTGAGTAAATAGTTATATTTGAAAATTAAATAATTTATGCAAAATTGTAAATTTATAAAAAAAAAATATGCATGAGATTTGTATAGTGGTTGTAAAATTTAAATTAAATAAAATTGAAAATTGCATGCAAAATGGAATGGGCAAGATTGCCGAGAAGTGGAGAAGATATTTTTCACAACCACTTCTTGACATGTGTGTGAGTGCCATAATTGCTTATGGTTGTTGAAAATTTGTTACGGAGGATATTTTGGATCTTGGAAAAAATATTGGGGTTATTCAATTTCCTCACGGGGAAATTATCAGGGGGCTTGCAAAAATTCTCTTGTGATAAAAATTCCTAATTTCTTAGAAGTTGTTATCTCTCTAGTTGTATATTTGTGGAAGATCCTTCAAAGGATCTTGGTGGATAGTTAAAGCTTTCTTGGATTTTGCTTTTGGAGAAGTTGTGAAGGATTGCATTCTACAGGCAAAAGATTTTCTTCAATAATCAAGATCTTCATTTTACAGGTATTTCTCTGGTGTTTTATGTAGTTTGTTATTGGAAAAGAATGTTCTTAAAGTTAAAACCCTTGATTTTCTTGGTGATTAGTTTATTGGAAATCCTTTATTTGCAATATTTGCTGTTGGTTGTTTGTGTGAATTTTTCAAGAAAACAACAGAAGAAACTTTGTTTAAAAAAAAAAATGAAACTGTAGTAGATTGGATAAATTGTATTTAAGAATTTTCTGGAAAGGATATATTGCATAAGATTGTTTTCTGTGCACTGTTAATTTTTATTTTTTTTCTGAAGAAAACTCTGTTGTGAAATTATGCTCAGCTACAAAATTTCTTTAATTAAAATTATCAGTTATATGTGTTTATACATATATATATTTATATGAGTATATGTATTGATATTTACATACATATATTTTTACTCATATAAATACATATATTTATAAATATACATATTTATATTCAGGGTATTATATTGAAAATTTGCGTTCTGCGAATTATGAATTTTCTAATGCGATTTTAAATAATCGCCAGAAAATTTAAGGAAAAATTAAATTTTAAAGTTTAAAAATTTGTATATTGTATGGGCACATGGTTGTTCCTCATCACCGCCTCTACGAAGGGCTTACTCTACTGGAGGTAGTTTAATGACACTTTAAGGCAGCTTAATGCTTGTACATAGTCAAGTATTCTGAGGAGGGCTTCTACTGTGTTAACAGCCGAAAGCCCTAATTTTTTGTTTATATTTATAAGCCCTGTTCAATGAGAATTTTGTTCGACTCGTATGAATTCGGAAATTTATACTATTATTAAATTCAAATATAAATATATATATATTTATATATATATATATATGTTAAAATATGTATATATATAAATATATATTTATTTATATGTAATTATTTGAAGGTTAATATATATATATATTATAATTAATGGAGAACTTTAAGTACGTAGTCAAACATTTAAAAGTGTGATTTTTAGTGAAATAAGTTGGTTAATTATTAAGTACTTCGTAGGGTTATATGTAAATAATTCAATTATTTTTCTTGGATTTGAAATAGATGAGTAAATGATCAAATGAAATGTGAGAAAGAACTAAAAGTCCCTATGATGAATGTTTTCTTTTAAAGATGAGCTTACTTTTAATTAATTATTCTACCTTGAATAAATGATTGACTGGAATTAGTATATCCAAATAGTAGAATTTTTAATGTAAGTTAATCTGCTTTTAAATCTTGTTTCTATGTTTGGGTAAATTGGGAAAAAAAAAATTGTAGTTTTCTTTTCGAAGTCTTCCAGACCAATTTGTAAATGTGGGAAATTGGGATTGTAAAGTTGAGTTTATGTTAAACTGAGGTTGTGTACATGGCTTTATTTGGTGGTTTGACACCTATGTTATGAACATTGAATGTTGTTTGTTATAACATGATTTGTTTTCTATATCATTTTGGTTATTTGTGCACTTGGTAAACCTTAGTCAGAAAACATAGTAATCCTTGTTATGTTTAGGGGAGTGGCTATTTGTAAGGGCCGACACACAAAGTGGTGTCAGGGTAACTTACAAATAGTTAGTAACTCAGTGAAAACTAAATAACACAGTAGTTAGATCTATAACTCTTAACAAGTTGCTTATGCCTCTCTTATGACTCTTGAGCTACTACAGTCATGAGTATAAGTTGAGAAGGCCTGGAATGGCAAATCGGTGTCTTGTTCCTTTAAAAGACATTTGGTTCCGCAACAGTATGCAATAGGGGTCAGGTTTCGTAAGAGGTTACCAGGGTAACCCAAGGATTGGGGGCCGGAACCTAGGAAGAAACACCAGGGTAACCTTTGCAACGTTGTGATGACACTCCACCTAGAATAACAGTTCACCATGTATTTGTGAAACATTCAATTGTCTAAATCTGGAAGCAATGTAACCAATAGTCTGTTGTGTACTAATGTCTAGGGTTAGTAGATTAGGTCTAAGTAACCTTATTACTATCTCCTAGCATGGGGGGTGGACCTACGGGTACCACATGGTTGGGTGGAACGTGCACCTTACTCCGTTGGGTCCCCAGTATGATCATGGCATCGAGAGCTTCATGGATGGAGAGCTCGCACTTGGATCTTATATGTACTTCCTCATTGTATATTGTAAAATTTGTATTGTAAAACATCCCTCAATGTTGTGAGGTGATTATTTGTAAAATGTAACTATTATTTGAACTACCTCATTAGATGTATGAGTATTGTATAATTATCAAATGCAATGTATGGAAAAACATGAATGTACCTTATTATGTTATCTTGAATGAAATTTCATTGTTATGCAAGTTTATCTTTATGTTAATGTTATTAATATGTGCAATGCGAAATAATTAAGTCACTTATGGAAAACTCAAAGTAGTGTAGCGATGCAGCTTAACCTAAGAATGCAATTAATTAACTTATAATTAAACTTTAAAAAATTATTATACCTTTATAACACATTTGCATTCTTAGGTTATTAAACAGGGCATTCTGAGAATAGTTGAAGGGCTATCCACTATTGTTTTTCATTTTAAATGATACTCATCGTTCTTTTAAAATCCCACCTAATGTAACGAAGGGTGGCGAAGGCCTCCTATGATGGAAAAGGTCGAGTGATGCATTAATCACTCTTAGAATTGGGGCCTCACCATCCATTGTTATGTGGTGGTGAGATCGAATGATGGTTGCTCGATGATAAAGCCCTCTGAGGATTCTGTGATGGCCTTCTCAGGCCGCAGGCATTAGAATCCATTGTTGCATTGTTGGTCAAGCATATATGTACATATATATATATGTATAAATGTAAAGGCATGAGCATTTTTCTCATATGATCCTTGTTAGATATACGTTATATTAGGTCAAGGTATCGACTGTGCATTGTGTTTTATTCATGCATTTGGGGGTGTTAACCCTGTATTGGGTTAAACCTATGGCTTGAAGAATTTGGCCAAGTGAAACAACCCCAAAGGCATGCGATATCATGTTATCAATTGTCTGAAAACCCTCCTTCCTGAAAATCTAATTTATTTTAGAGTTATTTTCTAAATTAATGTTTATCAAGTAAATGATATTTTGGATATAATTCTATTATGATAATCAAAATAATTAAGTTCTTAGAAAATGAATAATTAATTTAATCTTATTGGTAAATAAATAATATTATGGATACTGCGAATAAATAAACAAATATTTATCAAATTAACATCTACTATTAAGATGATTTATTTTTTTTTAAAAAATAAATACTTGGTGAAAGAATTAATGATCATTTTCATTTTGAAAGTTAAATATTTGTGTGTTCATAATGTTTAATACATTTTGGAAGTCAAGAAAATTAGGAAATAGAAGTGAAGAATTCTAGTTTAAATGTATTTTGTTGGTTGGGAAATAAAGAAGAATTATTCCAAAAATCATTTAATTATAAAATAGTTTCTTAACAATTTATGTTGATGGATTATTGAATTAAATAAGTTTTAATCCATGAAATTAGTGTTATATTGTTATTTGAAAGGATAAAATTGATTCAAAAGAATTAGGTTAGTAAAGGATGTAATAATTATAATTCCATATTGATAATAAAGCATTTTAATCCTTTAAAGCAACTGACAAAGTAGATTTTTAAGGCTTTAAATTTGTGACTCAAATTGGCAACATTTATGTGTGAAGATATTAAAAAAATATTGGCTTGATTTCCATTAATCCTCTAAATTTTACATGCACCTCTTGTTCTGAGATATTTCACAGCAACAATATATTTCTAGTCTTGTGTCATGAACATTTTGTTTACTGTTGAATCAAAAATTATCTCTGGCTTAACACCTTGATAGAAAGATCTGTTTTTCCTTTTCCCTAAAAGAGTAGATTTTGAATGTACAGTGAATTGAAGGCAATCAATGGTTATAATAAATTCAAATCACAATGAAATTTAATAAGACTTCAAAGGATCTTGGCTTCCATGCATTAGACGTGTGGTTATCATGCCCATAAAAATGTAAGTAAAAATGTGTATTTCATTTTACCCAACATTTTTCCTCTGTACTATTTTCCATTATGGAGTCTAGTACTTGTGGATCCATATAAACCATACCCACACGTTTGTTGGATGTGAATTAATTATTTGTCAACATTGTTGGCACAGACCAGCCGAACAGTCTCTCCAGAGCCGTCCATAGCCGACCATGTGTTGAAAACTGGCACCTTCCTTATCTAGAACCCTCGTGATAAATCCTATTTCAACTGCCCATAATAAATTTCATATCTAACTGGCATTCTACAGTGTCAAATGAATTTAATTATTTTGATCTATAAATCTGATGGACGAGTCTTTGGTTGGGGGCGCTTAGATTTGCTAAGTTCTTAGTGTCTTGTCTATTTTGTTGTGTCTCCTTATACTTCCATCATTTCCTTAGAATTTTCATTTGTTTCATTCGACTGCATCAACACATGCTGCTGGAAGTTTTTTTAAAGTTTTATTATGAAATACATTTTTGTGCTTCTCTGTCTTGCCCTGGCTTTTCCTGTAAATCTCTTCTGATTTGTTTGTGCATATCAAGTGACCATGGTATTATAATCACTCTTCTTGAAGCGTCATACAGTGTAGTCCACGAGTTTCCTTAGTCTGCACATAGTCTTTGTACTCTGATCGAGTCTATATACTGCTTAAATGAACCTAACCCCATCTCTTTAGTATGTCTTTGGAATTCAGTTTTACCAACTACCCATCTGTGTTGGATGGAAGCTTTCAAAAATATTTCATTGAATCACATATTGTGCATATCCTGCAATAGTAGATTGTGTTGTATAGTCTAATCTCCCGAATGTGATAAGTCTTGTTGCAAGAAATAGTGTTACAGTATTGCCATGTGTGGTGTTGAGCCTTGAGAGAATTTAGTTGCGTAAAATGATTGAGAATGGAACAATAGTGGCATAGGAAGCATTACATGCAAGAATTTGTAGCGATCACTCGCTTTCCTCGTTACAATGATCCGCCGAAGTTCGTGGAGACTAGGAGAGGCCGCTGTGGAGAATGGGCTAATTTTTTTACATTGAATTGTAGAGCACTTTGGTATTAAGCTTGCCTAGTTTTGGATTTCACTGATCATGTGTGGACAGAATGTTTCTCAATCATTTTTAGAATCCAACATAGAAGCTTGCTTATGCACTGATATTTTTGTTCTTGAATCTCTGACCTTGTACATGAACCACTGAATTTTCCTCTTCCATAGTATAGCCATTATAAAACTAAATCATTTTATCTAGACTTTTCACTTTTATGCAAATTTAAAACTATACGTCATTAAAGAGGAATAAACATGCATTTAAAGTTCTTTCCTTTAGTCTCATAGTTGTTTTTCTCTAGTCTTTCATTTTAAATAGATAGAAAGTAGATAAGTTAAAAGATCTTTAGTCTTTTTTTTTAAAAGATAGAAAGATAGATGTGTAAAAGAATGCCTTATCTCTTTTTTTTAGATTTTCTTAGCTTTTTAGAATATTTTAGGTATGTTAAGTATTTAGAAAGAAATAAAGTTTTAGTTGATCTTTTCTTAGAATATTTTGGATATGACACATTTAGAAAGAAATAAAATCTAGTTGATTTATAAATTGCATGCAATAGATTTAGTTATTTTATTTTTAAAAAAATAGTAAGTATTGAAAAATAAATAAAAATAGCTTTCAAAGTAGTTCAAAAATAAAGGAAATTATATAAATAATAAAAAGTGAAAAGTTAGGTGAATGTATATAATATTTGGGTTAATTCTTGTGATAATAAAATTTTCAATAATTGCATTCATCAAGTCTAATTGTGAGTGGGAACATAATTTAAATTGTCTAATATAATAATAAAGATAATAGTGTGAATTATCAAGGAAGATCTAATTCTCAAGTAATACCAACTGAATATTTCAAGTGAATGGTAATACGTAAAAGAAATTATGATATTTACATTATTACTAATACTATCAATTGATAAAATATTAATAAATAAAGACGGTTTTAATATTATATGGTATTTGGAAGGATACTTAATAATAAGGAGATTCACATTGAGTTAGACCTTAAAACCTTACGATTGAAGTATTAAAACCTTGTTATCATAAGAAGGTTGCTTGGTTTAGAAGTTTTACTTTTGGAACATATATCAATGAGTATTTAATTAAAACATTTAGTAGAATTGGTTCATCTTCTATTTGTACAAGGGACTAAGAAGTAAGTATGTAAAATGAAATTCCACTAATTCATGATGATATCAAAAATAGATTGGATTTATAATATATGGTTACTTTTGAATTAATCATGATGCACATTCACAATCTTATAGTTCGATTATCTTATATAGGAATTGAGATAGATTACTTCAAAAATATTGCATGATCATTATTATATATTATTCACAAATTAGGCATTAAAGATTGAACAAGATAATAAATACTTTAATTTCCACAATGTGTTGTATTCCATCATCTACAATTATGTTCTACATACATTATGACTCTATAATCTTCTATAAATTTATAGAGAAGTCATAGTGATTCAATTAACTTGCAAAAAGGGTAATTAGAGATTCATTATTCAATTCACATGACGATCAAGAATTATGTAATATTTCTTTTCAAAAACTTGAACTAATTGTGACTTGGTCTAGATGCAAAAGGGGATGATAGTAGTATATCATTGACCTTCATTAGTAAATACCAACGATACCCAACAGCCATTGCATGGAGGATTGAAAGAGGTATGAGTTATATTTAAATTCTTCTTGGTAATGAATATTTCATTCTATGATCATTATGATATGAATCTTTAGATTTTGGATTCCTAATATGGCTTAATAATCATTTGCAAAACTTAGATTATTGTTAAAATTATTAATCAATGGTAAGTTGGTGACCTGGTAGAAATTAATTTTGCAAAGAATATAATTATTTCAATAGGTACTTACTTTACCATATTATTTCTTTTTATCTTACCATTAAATTACTAAATATTTTATTAGTAAACAGTAGTCAAAATTTTAGGTAATCAATATTTTTGTTAGAAGAAACATTCATTATTTAATAATTTCAGTTCCTTTTCGAATCAATATGTTACTCTTATCCATCACATTCCTAGTAGCAATTAATTGTATATATATATATATATGAAGCTTTGTATCAAGTATATTAAGTGAAGTTGTTTATTGAGTTAGTGAGTAATCTTGAGTTGCTTAAGAATCATGAAATATTAATGGTGAGTCAAGGAATTTCAAGGAATTCAAGTGATAGGGCATGGAATATCTTCTAAAGAATTTGATATCCAACTAGGACATATTGGGAGGAAGGTAAATATATAACATTATATTGTGTCAATCAATCATCTTACGAGAAGGAAAATATAATATGATTACTTAATATTGTAATTGTATACTTTCCAAGCCGGTTATTTTTATGCCTATCAAGTTAACATGTGTAACTAGTAAAGAATAGTAATGGATATTGAATATCACACATTATATATTGTTATGATCAAGTAGCTTAAAATGAGGTTACAGACCTTAGGGGAATCCTACACTTTTACATTACCCATTCGAATGAGTAGATTGGGAATTACTTATGGTTGTTAGAATTTTTCCTCATTTGAGGTTACTTATAGATTAATCACGTTGTTGGAGTAAATGGTCTAAGGAATCCATTTTGGTTTCACCTAAGTGGGTGGCAACTGACGAAGTACTGTCTAGGAAAGATTGATTCCTAGAAAGGGTTGCATACCCGCTATTAGAGTACTTTTAATTCTTTCTGACTATCTATAATTAACTAAGCCCATCTGTAGTCTATTTCTTGCTCGGGGGTTTGGCTAGAGCCTACGTGACTTCATGATGCCAATACGGTCGGGTGGTGAGCAAGTTTTACTCCTTGTATGCATCATTGTAAACGTTGGACCTTGACGTTGTTATTCATTCTTATTGATGTTGCAGTCAAAGTGTTATGTATTTATATTGGAAGCATCTTTCTTATATAGTAAAAAAAAAATTTCAACAAAAAAAAATTATTAGTAGAAATTTTAGGAGTATTTGACTAGGTTGTTACACCAATGTGAAATGGCATGTGTATTGTAACCTCTAGAAGAGATATGGTATTGATGGGGTAGAGAGTATATACTTTTGTTAAATGGAGTGAATGCCTTGAATGAGGAAAACAAGTATGAAAACTTAGATTGGTATCAAAATGAATGCATTTTATTTCTGTTAATGGGTGATGTATTTCTATTTATATTCATTGACCTGTTCTTTTATAAATAAATGACTGTGAAAATTGATGTTTTCATTGTACCTAGAACTGGAAATAAATGGTATTTGTTTTATTTTGAAAAGATCATCTGAATGAATTGATGTTATTTTTTCTTCTCTGAATATGGAAGTATACTTGTGTGAAGGGATTTTTCATTAAAATTTCATCTAATGTATATGCATATTCTTAAATTATTCATTTTCAAGGATATATGTGAACACGCATAAAGATTCCTTTATGCATGCTCACATACATGCGGTATACCTTCTGATTCATCTTGAATATTTAACTCATAAAAAAACATTTTAAACCTCTAGCAAATGGAACAAACTATAAACTTGGAATAGTGTTGTATTGCATATGTTGAATAGATGAATGGTTACCCAATTTAAGTGAATAATGTTTAAATAATACAATGATATGATACAATAATTTAGTGGTAAACTGTAGCACATAGATTGTTGCTACTAGATGGTCTAGAAGGGAGGAATAACCCTTGATATGATAAGATTTTCTTTTGAGAATGGGTGCCAGAGTGTAGATTTTCTTTTCCAAATATAACTAGAGTTGCATTACATGCAGCGTGAGCTTGGACAAGCTTTGTATTCATTTTATTTACATATATGGAATATATTGTTATTATTTGCTCGCTCTCTGTTGATTTTTTTACCTAATATGGAACTTGCATATTCTAACAAGTAGATAGAAATGCATGAAGTTAGGCATGTATAGATTCTGCCTTGCAAACTATATCTCTTGCTAAGTGTTCCATGCAAGGTCGAGCATTCTTTGATTGACCAAAGAATTCTGGGGAAGCATCACTTCATGGTTAGGTGGAAAAAGCACCTCAATCACGTTCTCGTCCACCAGTGGAGGCAATCCACCACATAGGAATCATATCAGAATTCTAAATGTATTGTAGCATCGATGTATAAGAATTGAAATGATGTAACTGAAGAGGAACCTTGTAAATTTGAATTTGACTAGAAGGCGTTGAATGCCCAGTCAACTTGTATGTAAATTTTGACATATGTAAATTAATTTACTTACATAATTCAATTTCATGGTGATTTATAAACATAAAATTACTAAATAGAATTAGCTATGGAATTTGTCATAAATTTGGTTTTATAGTGTTAATAATTAAATTAAAAATCAAATCTAGTGGGACATGTTACATCAGGTCTCTCCCTCCATCCCTCCCCACTCCCTCTTCACTCCCATCCTAACTAGATAACTCTATTTCTCCTAATGTAGTAGTCTCTCTCTTAGGTCTCCTCTCCCTCCCACATTACTAGAAAAATCTCTCCCTTAGCCCCCTCTCTCCACCAGTCCCTCTTTCTCTCTCTCCCTCTTAGTTATTTATCTCTTTATCTCTTTGACTTTCGATCTCCTTCTATTAGTTCTTTATCTTTCTCTCTCCCTCTCTTATCTCTCTCTCTCTCTCTCTCGAAGGTCTCTCTCGGGTGTCTCCCTCCCTCTCTCTCAAGTCTCACTTGCACCTTAAATAGATGAAATCTTTGTCTCTCCCTCTCCAAATTCTCTCTCTCTTTTAGTTATCCTCCCTCCCACCCTACCTAGACTAATCTCTCTCTCTCAATCCAACCCCTCACTCACTCTCCATCTCTCAAGTCTCTCCCTCAAATATCCCTCCTACCTCTCCCACTCTCTTAGGTCTCTCTCTCCCATCCTAACTAGATAACCCTCTTTCTCTGATGTAGTAGTATCTCTCT
>VDFB02213606.1:0-12665 GCA_007258455.2 Sequoia sempervirens
TTTGGGATTTTGATATGTTTTGAATTTACTTTTATTTTTATTTTTATTTTTTTTCACACGATTTTGATGACTTGGATATGGATATGCATAGCAATATCAGTGCTATTTGGGATCTTGTTGAAAACCAAGTTAGGGTTGATTGATTGGATTGATGGATTTATGATGACAACATTGTTGAGGATACACAACAATGCAAGGATGGTGTTAAGCAACACGAGGATTGGGAAGGATATCTCAAGATGATGGATTGATTAGATTTGATTGATCAAGATGGTGAAGCTTAGTTTGGAACAAAATTGGTTTGAATAATTTGATGTGACGTTGAAGTGTAAATTAGATGCAACTGATATTGATTGTTTGGATTGATGTTCGATGAAAGATAAAGCTTGATAAGGAACATCTTCTCATCAAAATGTGCCATGGGCCCTAGTGATTTAGATTTTTTGGCTCACAAATGCTTTGACCAATTTGATTTCATGTTTGCCAATGTTCGGATCACCACATGAGTTGGAAGATATAGATCAAGATTTATTCTCGAAGCAAGATGCAAATATTTTCCCCCAGTGTCTAGCAATGTATGGAATTCCATGGGTGGATGCTTGGATAGATGTATGGATGGATGGATATGATAAGCACGCAAAGGATGCCAAGGATTATCTTGTGATAAGATAAGGTGTTTGAATAAAGAATGTTCATTTGGGTAATGCTCCATGGCTCAAAAAATGCTTGATAGGATAGGATCCATGACAATAACCCATGTCAAGATGTTTACCGGAAGCAAGTGTAAAGTGTGCACCAAAATTTTATCAAGATCAAGATACTTTGGAAGATGGATGCAAATGTATGAAAATGGATTGGATAAATGGTTCATGGATGAATGGATTTATTATGGATGAGATGGATGGAATGCTAAATTTATTATCTATGAACAAGGGATTTGCTCGCGAATTATTTCAGTATGATTCTGCATTTTTGTTGCGAGGTTTTCATCGTAATTACTTACTTGTCTAAAAGCGCCCCCATCTTGGTTTTCACTTTTCTCAGGAGAGGATGATTTTTTATCTTTACTATTTTCATTTTTTTGGTTTTTTTGTGAAAGATCAATGCTCATGCTAAACCACCTAGTGTTGCTAATGTAGATGCTTCTGTCATAATGTGCCATCGATATCCTACTTGAAGAAGTTGCTTTGCTAAGATACATGCACTTGAATGCAACTTTTGAGATTCCTTATCTACTTTGTTGATACCAGAGTTAACTTTGTCTTTGTGTGCACATCACGATAGAGTGCCTTCTGAATCCTTATGATTAAGGGTTACTGCCAATACATTGTCAATGTGAGAATTGGATATTGTGTGTGGAGGAGGGGATGGTGGAGTATGTTTAGGAATAAAAGATGGATTGGTTGATAGTTTGGAACCTTTTCCTCTCCAAACTTGGGAAGATAAGCAATGATGGGTGGATACATAAGTGTGTGTGGAATTAGGAACAACTACTTGATATACTTTGTATGCTACTTGAGAAGCCTAATTTTTCCTTTGTGGACATCTTTGATGGATACATTTCCCTTTTTTGATTTTTCCTCATAGTTTCTTTGACTAATGGAGTTTGATAGGGATGATCTATCTTTGTATTTTTTGGTATCCATGTATATTTGATTTGTCCATTGTGCTTCACAACTTCTTTTTCTTTGATAACATTCTTTGTGCTTTGATTCACATATTTCTTTTTATATTGGTCCCAATTTGTGGACGAGGTGATAGGTGGATGAATATTTGTGACGTGGTTGGTTGTAGTATTGGCATTGGTTTCATCATAAAGATTCTTTGTGCTCCCTATGTTGATGTTTGCTTGAGATGAAGTTGCCCCTAGTATTGTGGAAGTAGTACCTTCATGCTTTGATTCTTCCTATTTTGACATTAACTATTTAGAAAGAATTCTTTGATAAATGACCACTATAGCTGATGTTATTCCAATTTGCTGCTCTGCTGACTCCAAAATATCCTATTTGGTATGACCCATTTCCTTGAGTGGATAATGCTAGATATCTTCATACATGATTCCTCAATCTGAATTTGGGATATATCTGATCTTGATGTTATCAACTTTTCCTGACTGTAGGAATCAATAACCTCATGTTCTTGTGTCATAATGTCAAGAGTAAAGGAATTGTGTTTTGAATGAAGATCATCTACATGTCCATCCAAAGAAAGCATCTCATGGGCAGATGGAGGAGTACATGTGTTATATGAATATGATCATCATTTGTTATATCTTGTATAGATTGGAGAGTGTCCATTAGATCATTGTAGTATCTTGGAGATACAAATTCTTGATCTTGAATGATTTCATAACTACTTTTGACATGCTTTGGATCAAGTTCTTGATATGGGTCAATTTCAAAGGATGGATTGCTTACAAGGGGGTCTTGGATATCTTCATTAGGCATGGGAAGTGGCTCAATATCATCTTGATCTTTGAGTGGATTTGGATCAAGTGTGGAGTTGAGGATTCCTTCAATATCTACAACCATGAGGTCAAAGGATGTCAATATGTACTGGAAAGGACCATTGCTAGAATTTGGTGAAAGATGGTGATCATGCTTTGGAATAAATTCTTGAGATATATCCTCTAACTCATTAGGTGATGTAGAGACATTGTCAACATGATCATTGGTGGATAGATATTGGATTATGTCAATAGGATCAAATAATTCTAACACTCCTTGAAATAGATCATTGTTGGATATTATTGGTGAATTTTGATCATGATTGAAAAGTAATTCTCGATGCTTGTTGATTTGATCATTGGATGGGGTAGAAACATCTTCAAGGTGTTAATTGATGGATAGATCTTGATCATTGTTCTCAACATTTTTGGTGGAGAGATTGTCACTGCTATCATTAGTGGTTGAATCTTGATCATCATCGTCAACACTTATTATTCCTTGATCAAGAAGGTCTTGGATGAGATTTTTGAGTCTAATACAATTTGATGTTTTATGGCGACTGTCTATATGATACTCACAATAGGATCCACCCTTATTCCAAGGGAAGTTTATGATAGAGTTGAAAGCACTTACTTTTGGAAGAGTGATGAGTTTTGCATTAACTATCTTTTTTAATGCTAATTCAATTGGATCTCCCAAAGGAGTGTATTCACGTTTGTTACCTTGTGAGATTTTTACTTTAAATTGACCTCGTGGTGATTGATTTTGGGAATGTGGTGATTGATCTTTGAGATGTGGTGGTGTTGTTGATCTTGATATCCAACCTCTTGACATTGGGATATTCTTCTTGATGTGGTTGGGGACACAACTCAATGTTTGGATGACATGGTTTAACCAATGGACTTGAGTGTATTAATTTTGGGGTGGAGATGCATCTTGGCGTAATGAATCAACTATTTTGGTAAGTGAAGCAATTTGATGTCACAAAATTTGATCTTGATTTTGATCTTGACACCCTTGATATAGTTGATTTGGTTGTTGTTCAAGCATATTTGGAATATACACTTGTGGTATTTGTATAGGATCCTGCACAAATTGATTTTGGACAATGTTTTAATTTGGGATGATGTTTAGATTTTGCATCATAGGTTGGCATTGAACATTGTTGTGGTTGGGAAACATATTGCTTTGATTTAAGTAACCTTTATTTTGCATGGTGTTACCTTGACTTGGATCAATATATTGAGTTGTCAACATATTGTTTAGATTTTGAACAACATAGGTGTGATTCACAGGCATATCTATCCCAAATTTCACCAAGTTTGGATTTGATATGTTCATGTTTGATAAGTTTGCACTTTGGGGTGATCCTACAAAGTTGGTTTACAATTTTTGGGAGATTCTTATTTTTGGTGAAATCACATATTTTTAGAAAATATAATGATTTAAGCCTTAAAAAGTTCCATTTAAAGCATTCCAATTGAAAAGGGTTTGATCAAACTACCTTAGATCAAACCCCCTTGTATAGAACCCTGCTAGTTTTAAACCATACATATAACATAGTCTCCTTTACACCTATCAAAATGCTGATAAAAAACCACTTTTGATTTACCTTTTGGGGGATCAAATGAATTCATTTAAAATTTATTTTTTGTAAGTATGTAGTCCTTATTATAAGCTTCCCAAAAAGTATAATTTTAAAATAAATTTATGTTATTATTATGTTTATTTTTTTATTTCTTGTGAATGTAGGTTTTCACGAAATCAAGCTCTTTGTTCCTACACATGTGGAAATAAGAAGATTATAAAAATTGAAAAATATAGGTGCTGATTTTGAAGTCCTTGATCCAACAAAATAAATAAATTGAATTTTTGATGCATACAAAAAATTTATGTGTTGTATAGTTCACCTATGTCTGAATTGTAATTGGTTTGACTTAAAAACTTGATTAAGGAAAAAATATTCAATAAAACACTACGAAACCAATTGGAAGCACTAAATATAGTAGTTACAAATCTAAATTCAAAAAAAAAGGTGTATCCTTCATGTGAAAAAAAGGACATGTTACTCTACGGTGAAATCCTCCTTAAAAAATGAATTATTTCTTTGAAATAAAATGTTTTTTGAAGGAGATGGAAAAGAAGTTCACAATCTAATTCCAAAAATTTTGAAAAAATATATTTAAAATCTATAGACAAATGTCACAAATAACTAGTTTGCATTGTCTTCAAATTCCTCACAGTTTGGCTGCTATAGGTTCTCGAAAGTGAAGATTTAGTTAAAAAAAAATCAATCAATGTCCAGTTTGGCCAAAAATTGTATAAACTAGTATTGTGGGATCACCCTTTGTATATTCATATTCGGCGTGTATTGATTTGTTGTGATAATGTTGTTTGGAAGACTCATGCATTGATTTTTTGGTTGATAGATTTGTAGGTTTTGACTTTGATTTAAATCTACCATAGGGAAAGGCATTCCAAAGTTTAGATTGAGCATACTCACATTTGTTGTATCATTGAGGTTTGTAGGAGGTAGTGATCCCATGTATGGATTGTATAAATGTGAGTTTTGATAATCAATTGGCATTGTAAGGCTTTGATAGTTTGGTTGATTTAGATTACTCATGATGTATGAATCAAGTTTATATTCCATGTTTTTCTTATGTTCTGACCTTGTTGACCTCTAAGGAATTTAGGACCAATGATGAGATGAAATATGAAAGGGTGAGTGATATGGGTGTTTGAACTTTTAAGAACTTTGGAGGAATACTAGACTTTTCGATTTTGGATTTTGATTTGGATAATTGGATTTGTAGGTACCAAGATGTTGGATGTGACCTTAGGATGAACTTGTTCAAAGGGGTGCTAATTTAACTAGAGGTATGAGAAAGGATGCATTCTCACACTCCTAACTAAACGAGGTGATTTTGATGTGTTTGATGATTTACCCAAGTCTAGAATTTTTATTTTTTCCAAAGCTCTAAAAGTTGTTTCTGGGATGGAGATGATAAATGTTTGGATGGGTTAAGTGTTTGATTTGATCGTAAACGAACCTAAGAGGGACCTTGTTTACAAGACCAAGGTATTGAAGAACATGCTATACCTCTAAAAAATTTCAACCCTATCTGAGAAACTCAAAAATGTTGGAAAAGACCGGGATTTTGACAATAATAGAAGGAATACAAGTTTGGATTATTTCTTGAAGCACACTTGTAAAATTTGTAAACCAATCTATCTCTAGTTTTGTGAAGTGCCAAAAGGTGTTTCTTGAGAGCCTTTGGACTAAGATGCCTTTTACGTTTATTGAACCTTGGTTTTGGGATTTTGATTTTGTGGGAAATAAATAGAAAAAACACATACGTGGGGCTCAATTTTCTTTTATCTTGATTAAACGAGTTATTTTTACCACATCAACACTTTTTGCTTAGTTTTCAAACTGAATGTCTATGTCTCAACTCCTTTTCATTCCACAAGGTCCATTATGTGAAAATCAAAGAATCAAGGGCATAGTTTTTCTAGGTTGACTTTAGAGAGAACAAATTGAGATATGGGCCCAAATATTTAGAAGCCTCTAAGGATAGAATCCCTAAGGACAAGCAATAATATATGAACTCTTCAAGGATATTTGCTCTTTCCAAAGGGTTTGAAATTTTGATAACTTGTTGAATGTTTGTTTCAAAGTTTGAGATCCAAGCAATGTATTTGACTGACTCGCAAATTGCACAACCCTAGGATAGAAATGGCTATATTTGTTGAGTCCCCACTTGGATTTCTCCAAACATTGAGACAAAGTGAATAGTTAGAGATTTGGCGACACTGGCTCCCCTCCACAACACACACTTCTCGGGACCACCAAATCTCAAAATCCTAAAGATCCAGAGACCTTAAGAATTTTTTTGTTTCTACTTTGAACAGTAAAAATGTGGGGAAGCTTCAGAACAACCATTCTTGCACCAACAAATATTAAAGATTTTGGCCTTTAAACAAATGGGTTGTAGTAAGGACTTCATTCGAGGTGGCCATACATATGGAAAGATTAGCTCAAGATTATGGAGAATCAAGAGGCCTCCCAATCTTTTCCCTAAACAAGGATTTTGACATATCACATGGATACTATGGGTGACACTTGTCGGTATGACACATCCACACTTGTTGTTTATGACTTTTGTCACAACACATTTTTATATAGTGATTGGAAGAGCTTGGCTTTATCCCATTACCTCTTGGGTCGTTCTTTCCTTTCGAAGTAGGGAGGCAGGCCCTCTAAAGATAAACAAAAGCAAAGAAGTACATTTGTAGTTCGACCGCCTAGATTGCACTAGGAGGGAGCACACATCGCATGATTGTTCAATTTTAGGTCCAAATTGAAATGTGTGGGTAATTTTAGACAACCAATGTCACTAGAATGCTTTTGATTCTCAAGATCGCTGAGAGGCATGAGAGAAGTGCATACACATTCAAATGACACAAATTGTAAAAAATTACAAAACAATGAAGGCACAAGTTCGTTTTAAGCCCAAAATAAAGATGAATTATTTTTAAAGCACCAAGCTTAAATATCAGTTTATCTTGTTCAATTTTAGCCCAAAATCAAAGTCTAGTAAGTTCCCAATGTTCAATTTTAAACCAACTTTGACAAAGCTTGAGTTGTTTGTTAATTTTAAGCCCAAAAATAACTATAGTTGGTCCTAAAACATAAATGAAAAGTAGAATTGAAAGCCTAAGCTATTACAAAGAGCATTAGAAAATGCTCTTAGGTCTCCAAGTCAACTTTTCTTTCCTTCCCTACAAAGGTGACGCTATGCAAAAAATGTGATGCTCTAAAACTAGCAAACATGATGTTGAAAACAAAGGAAACACTTTGTTGAACAAAAAAGGTGATACTCTGTACAGGATAGAGAGAACATATGCAGTGCAATATCAAAGGCAATGCTTTGTTAGAACTAGAAATAAGACAAAAGACAAAGAACAAATGCGACGCTTCAACAAATGCAAAGTGACAACAACGAGCAAAGGCGGCGCGGCATGGAAAAAGTGATGCTAGAAGCAAAGGCGACACTCTATGTGCCAGCGAATGTGATGATGTATGCAAAGGCGATGCTGAACCAGTCAAGTGCGGCGTCGCTCCCTTGTGTCTACAAAAAATAGAGTTTTTAGGAAAAAATTATCAAAATGAACTAGCTAACCCTCCCTCTAGTGCCAAAATATGAATGATGATCTACACCAGGCTAAACAAAGACAACACAAACAAGGTTAGTCATTCAAATTAGCACAAGCATCATTCCCTCTGAGATTCTTGATCATACTAAATGATGAAAACATAAAACAAAAGCACAAAAGAAAGAAAATGAAAGCATGTAAACACAAAAAATAGATCAAACCTCCATCCCATAGGGGGATTGGTGTCACTTTGATGTGGAAAGTGGCCCTTTCCCAATCCCTTGTGATAAGCTTCAAGATCCTTGATGAACTTGAGTAGAGTAACAATGCCTAAGATTATGGATGAAAATGGATTTGAGAAATTCCAATTGCCCTCAAAGATAGTGATAAAAATTGGATGATTAGTGGATGAAGTGAGCATAATGACTTTGCATGAGATTGTGGATCCATATTGTGAAGAGAATGCTTCTATTTATAAAACTCAAGGGTTGAAGAATGAGAGAAATTGGTGAATGTGACACTTGCCACAATTCTATTGGAGGAAGGTGGAGCACATTTTGGGAAATGTGTTGAGTGAAGGAGAATGTAAGAGAAGTTATTGAAGATGGTTGAGGATTTGAAAGGTTGTAGGAAGAATTGAATGAATGTGGTTGAAGATGTGAGAGGATGTAAGAGAAGTTATTGAAGATGTAAGAGGGGTTATTGTGGATGTGAGAGGTTTTTGAAACCTTTGGAGGGAAATTGAATGAAGAGGTTGTTAGGAGGAATATTCCTTGGAATATGCCATTGTGAGGATAAATAGTGGAATTAGTTAATTAAAAGAAATGAATTTCATGTGTAACTTGGTTAGTTGACCATGGGTTGATTTAACTCTTGAGGAGTTAAAAGCTAGAGGATTTATTAATGCTGATTAGAAAGTGATTTCAGATTAATTAATTTGAAAGGGGTTAGGGGATTGTGACATTTGATTTAATTTATTTAAACAAATGAGAGGAATTATGGGGATTTAATTAAATGGTTTTATTTAATTAAATATGATGAATATTTGTTAGAAGAAGGGTGAATTAATCCAATAAAATTAATTATTTGATTAATAGCTGAATTTGTTGATTTTAACTAAATAATGTTGATTATTTAATTAATTGGTTAGTTTGAGGTGATTTAGGAAGAAATGGTGTTAGTTTATCAGAATCAGATGCATAGTATCAATTAGGACTTTTTAAGTTTCTACACCCATGAGAAAACTAAGCACAAAACATAACACATTTGAAACAAGAATAGGAAAATACCTTTTACATGATAAACCATCGAGTTGACTAGGAGTGGGGAATGAAAATTCTCCTTTAGGATAACCAAGTCATCATGACTCACTCCAAGAACAATCTCCTCTATAGCTCCATCATGAACTCACACCCATATCCAAGTGAAATCTCCTCAATCTTCCTATTCAAACCTCCAAAGAGTAACAGTCTCAAGTAAATGTCTCTAATCCCAAGAGAACTCCAGCCTCACCTAAGTCTCCAAGTATCCATGAGCACCTAATAATGATCAATCCATGCTAACCTCCAAGTGTAACACAACTGTTAGTGTAATTAATATTTAATTACACTTGCTTAAGTTTACTTAGGTAATATTTTAATTCCTAAGTTAATAATTGTCATCCTTATCTTGTTGAGCTATCTTGTTTATGGAATACAAGATTAAGTTGTGCATGCTGCACAAGCCAGATAAATTCTCATGTAGTATGAATTCACGGAATAATATTATTTGCACACATCTTTTGCAAACAGCTTTTCTTTTTGATTTTCTCTTATGTGGAAGGGTTTTGTGGTTTGTTTGTTTGAGTCTTGGTTTCTAACATGGTATTACAGTATGGTCCACAAACACTTCTCATATTTTTGAAAATCATTGCAGAGTTCGTTTGGGATTCCTCGAGGGTTGCATGCCTTGAGTTCATCTATGTAGTGTTTTGGATCAGATCAGGCTTCACCATTGGATTCAAAGCACTGGAAAAAGTCAAGATTGGCATTTATTTTGCATATTTTGGTCATCGTTTGCCAGATCTGTGAGGGTTTCAAGCTCAAATATTTTTTGCAAGCTCTGGGGGTAGTCAAATTTTCAGAGCATTTTGGGCACAAACGGAGGTCACCACTCCCAGCGTTCGGTGGCCAAAAACCCTAAAAGATGCATATGAACATTCAATTTTGGGAGGAGAATTGATGCGGGAGGCATTTTTTTTTTTTTGCTAGGGAGCCATCGGCCCTCCCCAACATCCCCAAGTCAAGGTGCAAAAATAAAATAAAAATTCAAAAAGGGCGATTTTCTCCGTAGTCGGCGCCTCCCATTCAAAAGCACTCTGCCGCAAAGTGCCACTGACGACCCACTAAGGCGGCTGACTGTGGTGGCGCTAACCCTTCCATCGCCGACCCGTTTTGTAGCCCTTGCAGCCGGGATCTGCACATAAATTACTGGTCATATAGGCAGGGGCCTGCCGCTCCTTGAGACCAGTATCCCCAGCCACCCAGAGTCTATGGGGGCCCGGAGACTGCCGCTGCTTTGGGGCCGGGCCTCAGGCTGGCCGGGTTACATGGAGGACAAGAACCCTAAGGCTTATCCACCAGCCGGGTAATACATGGGACTAAGGTGGTGCAGCTACTGGGGAATACAGCCAGGCAGTTAGCCTTCACAAACGTGATTTCACCAGGAAAGCAGATTATGGCTTTTGCATGTGTTGTCGTGGCGAGATCTTTGTTGGAAAGATGATTGTGAGGCTATCGTGGCCGTTTATGTTTTAGTATTTTTTTATATTTTGGTTGAAATTATTTTAATTTAAGTCATACTTTGGTTGGCTTCCAAATGCGCTTTTGATCTCTGGGTGCCTTCTTTGTTGGAAAGGTATTAGGGAGCTCTATTTTCTGTCCATACACTTTTCTGCTCATTTGTCCTAGGTTGATCCCGTTATTCCAGATTGTCCGATGGGTGTTTTAGGAATTCGCGGATGTTTTATAAGTGGAAGGTGAAACGCAGAATGTTTGCTTCATTTTTGGGTATCATCATTTTATTTTCTATTGTATGCATGTTTAAAATTCTCCTTTTACAATCATTGGGTTATTGTAATAAATGAACTGATATAAAGTTCCATCAGGGGGGTTTCTTGCATAATAATTTGATTAGAGTGTGCATGCACTTTGATCTTCATCTTGATTTTTGATGGCAACTCGCATATGTTGTATCTAGTTTCTTAGTTTCTTTTGGCCACATCTTGTCTTATCTTGACACATCAGATTCACATCGGTTCACACTTCAGATTGGGAGTTTATGGTTATTGATTCGCATTGGTTTAGATCCATCTTAGTTTGAGGGCCATATTTTTATGGTTAATGTTCCAAAGTCTTTATAGTACTTATTCCCATGGAAGAGTTTTAGTCTCAGTTTGGCATTGACATCGAGATACACGACTTCCAGATTCTGTCATCATTTCATCTACTATTGCTTCATAGATTCCAGGGTTGTTTAAGTTTGTGAGTTTTCTAGTGTTCTATGGCATCAGGTTTGCTGTCACATTATTATGATTCTGATTTGGTTTCTTGTAGAAAAAAGTATCTTTCCTTGCTTGTCGAATTGCGGTTCCAGTGTTACTCCACATTGTTCTTCTAGTGCTTCTTTGCAGCAGTCATCTCATTGTAGGGGGATTTTGTCCCACTAGGTTTTCCTTCTCTACCTCATTATTGCATTTGTACATGGGTACCTGATCAGGCCTTGTTGCCGGGACCCATTCATGCTTTCTTTCATTCATCTTAGTTTTAGGTGCATGCTTTGTTAGTCTCCTTAAGTTGCACTTATGGGGGATTGTTAGTGTAATTAATATTTAATTACACTTGCATAAGTTTACTTAGGTAATATTTTAATTCCTAAGTTAATAATTGTCATCCTTATCTTGTTGAGCTATCTTGTTGCTCAAGATAAGATTAGGGTTATGCATACTTTTCTTTTATAAAGCAAATCATTCTCATGTAATTATAAATTCCTGAATAATATTATTTGCACATCTTTTTACAATAGCTTTGCTTTTTCTAATTTTCTCTTCTGTGGAATGTTTTTTGGTTTGCATGTCTGATCTTGGTTTCTAACAACAAAACCCTCATGAAGCTCCCAAGAAAAAGACTAATGTACTCAATACCAAGACAACCAACAAGATCAATGTCAAATATCCAATAGTTGAATTGGGAACCCATCATGACATCATGATCTAATCATCTCCTCCTAGGAGATCACATTCACCAATGTATACATCCTAGTCTCAAGAGAACCTATATCATGTCAAAACTTAAATGAGTATCAAGAATAAACCATGATATAATACCAAACACTCTCTAAACCAAGAATCATCATCTCCAATCACATAAAGATAACCATCTCCTAACAGTGAACCTGTAAATGTGAAATAAATCTTCTACAACAACAAGATGTAGGAGCTCCTCCAAGACATATAGAAACACTAAATAATATCATCCATCACCAATGATGAATTAACATCACTCCCTACAACCCCCATTGAATTGTGAGACCAAGCTACACATGGCATTGTGAAAACCATCTCCTAAATGAAGATCGCCATGTCTACACACAAAAGTGAAATGCAAATAATACCAAGTAGAACCAAGTTATCCAAGCCAAGAAGATACAATTTCCATCAAAACATCAAGAATTAATCCTATACTATCAAATCATCACTATCAAAATATCCCACTAAAATGTGTAACCAATGAAATATAACCAAGCTATCATGACATTGTGATAAATCACATGCTAGAAGTCCCAAATAATGACAATCATGGAACTCTAATAATCCATCCTATCATCTCAAAGAAACATACAAATACACAAAAACAAAGCCAATAATAAACAAGGCCAATTAATAAAGTCTATACATCAACACTAAATCAATCTCGTGGATACAAACAATCCACACTGAGTCATCCCACTACAACTAAATGGGTGATCAACTCATACAAATGCATAACTCATAGATCCCAAATATCAAAACATGGAAACTCA
>VDFB02213607.1:0-10852 GCA_007258455.2 Sequoia sempervirens
GAACCCTTAAGTTTTTACTTCTATAGGTAGAGGCATTAGAAATTATTTCTTTTGAATCCATGGGTATGGTGGAAATGGTGGAAGCTTCATGTTTATACAATGTGTGCATTTGTTGGTCATGATTAGGAATGTTAGAGGGTATTTATGGATAAATGGATAAAAGGATTGGATGGTAGGGATAGTAGGTTTGGGAGAAGTGGAGGTATATTAGATGGAGGGATATTAGGAGTTGGAAGCAATGGCGGTAGAGTTGATGGTGGAAGGTGTATGGTCACATGCTTTTGACATTTGTAGGATGATGGAAGTGGAATGACAACATATGTTTTAGGGATACGATAGGGTTTATGATGGAAAGTGGACTTGGGATGCATGGAGGATATACCAACATCTTTAGGTTGTTGTCCTTTGGGTGTATGTCCAAGGCCATAAGAGCGTGGAGGGACTTTGACATGGATGGGCTCCAAAATACCTTGTTCATGAAGGTCTAGACCTTTACCTTGGTGGTTCATATTTTGGAGTGTGCAATGGATAATGGGACTATGTGTAGGTGGAACACTAGACACAAGTTCCTTATTGGATGAAGCAAGGGAAGATAATGGTTGTTGTTCTAAGGAGGAACATTCATGAATGATGGTGGAGATACCAATAGGATGGGATGGAGGACTTACAATGGGGTCCATAGTGGGTGATGGAGGATTATTATGATCTTGATTAGCATTGTGTGGACTTAGATCCAATGTATTTGTTTGATCTTCTATGTGTGCTTGGATTAATTAAATAGAAATCAAACACATGTTAATAAAACATTAAATCGAAAAGCTGAAAATAAACAGAATAATGCAAACCGTAATCGCAGCTTCTTCTTATCCTCCTCTAACTTCAGCGTTTTGTTGTTTTCCAGATAGCTCTCAGATCAACAGATCAGGCTCAACAAAATGACAGCTAAAGAACGAGATTCTAAATGCAAAACTAAGCTGGATGCAAAAAGCTATGCTAAAATGAAAGATATTACTGTGATATTGAAACTAACATGAAAGCAAATGTTGGTTGAGTGTATGCGTGCATAAATAAGTATTCGAAGTGTAACCAAAGCTTGGATTTGCGCCGGAATTTATAGAGTTTTCGAACGGATATGATTGGCTGAATCGATCGACGGTCCGGATTAAGCTTGCTTCAAATGAACGGCGGGAGATTTTCGAAAGTGGAAGAGAAGGATGGAAGGTTTCCCTTTTCCTTATTTTTTTTGTTATTAAGTTTCAAAGGGAAACTTCCATTTCGAAAGATGAGTTAAAATTTGGAAAGGTGAGTTAGCACGAATTAGAAATTAAATAAGATAAATTTATTTAATTTAAAAGTGGAGATGAAAATGGAAACTCACATAATTAAATAAATCATATTTAATTATGAAATTAGAGGAAAATATTAAATAAGATATTTAATATTTTAAATTCGAATATGGGATGGAGAATATTTCATTATTCAAATATTAAAAAATATTTAAACTTTAGAACCAAATGATAATTAAATATAAATAAATTATAAAAATTTATTTAATTTAATCAAGCGGAAGGTAGAAATGTTAGTAATTAAATAAAATTATTTATTTAATTAAGGTAGAAGAATTTAGAGATGAGCGATATAAATAAATAATTAAATTTATTTATATGCATATGACATTAGAGGAATTAATTAAATAAATCATATTTAATTAATTAACAAGCTTAATCATGACCAATTTTAGACATATACACCATGAATTCACATATTTAAAGAGCATCTCCTTTATTTCTCCAATACAAAAATGAGCTCACAGACTCCCTTTCTGTATAGAAAAATGTGGTTGCAAAGAAAAAAAATTGCCCCCTGCTTCCCCTATTCCTGAACAACTTGAAAAAAAAAAATCCCTCTAATGCTTTTTGATTCCATAAATAAAGTTTACCCAATCAACCTTTACGGTTTCCATAACCATTTTTCTTGAATTTGAGAAACCTTTTATATTCCCTTCTCATGAATTCCTTTTCAATTTCATAATTGTTTCTTGAAAATTTGATATTTTATTTTCATCAAATGACTCTTCCAATTCTTCAAAAATATTCATTTTAATTACAAAACCATCCATATATTTGCTCACTTTTATTTGCATAGAAGTGTGGAAATGAAAAAATTATCCCTTTTTGTTTGCTTGATTTGGGAATAATTGATGATAAATTGGACTTAATGATGCCTTGATTTGGCATTGCGAGGTGTTTTACACATCCACACTAGGTCTTGGACCCTTGCAAATAAGAAAAAATTAATTTAATGATGTCTTGTGAAGGTGTTGTAAAGTGTTGTAAAAGACTTTCATGCCTCTCTAGACTTAGTAGACCCATCTTAACCTAATTCAATGTTGCAAAATGTATCTAATTGCATTATCACATTAATCTAGAAGGATTTTTAATTAAACTTAACTCTAATCTAGTGTTGTAATGTGTCTTACACATTCACATTGGATGTTGTGCCTTTCTAGGCTATGTGGACCTCATTTTTGTGTTGTAAAGTGTATTTAATCACAATTTCACATTGAATTTGGTGTCCCAATCCCTAATTACCCTTTACATCATCATTAATAGGCCCCTATTGCCCCATATTCTGCATCTCGAGGCTTAATTTGATCAAATACCCAATGAAATCAGCATAAGAACTAAAATTCCTCATTCCCCAACATTCTAGCTGTCAAAAGGACTCCTCTAGGACTAGGTCATCCATATGGGCGAATGAGTCCCTACCAAGTGGGACTAAGTCACCCAACATGACGACTTAGTCAAATTTGGCTTATTTTCTAGGTTTGAGCAGAAATTTTGGATTTTAAGTTTATTCTTCCTTTATGTCAACCTTGGGGATCAAATGAACGGGAAAATAAGGTGAATTTCTTATAAATACAAGCCTCTAAACCCTAAATCACATCACATCCATTATTCATTCATCACTCATCATGTTCTCAAGTCAAGCAACCTAGGGTTTTTACATTCTAAGTCATCAAGATAGCTCTCAAGGACATTCAAGCACATAATCTTCATCCATTGCTACAAAAAATCAAGATCAATCATCATGGAAAGGTAATTACTCCATTACTTCATCCTTCACTGTCTCATTTCTTCATTTTGGTTTAGTTACGTCAAAAGGGGTTTGACCAAGGCAAACCCCCATGCCCTAAAATTCACGATTTCTTTCTCTTTCATTGTGTGTTTGTAGATTTAGACACTTTGAGGGTTTGAAGATCATTGAAGATTAGGTTGAAACTTGTTGAAGAGCTCTCCTTGCTTGCAAAGCATAAATATCCATATCTTTATGCATGCATATCTTCAGGAGCATTTCAATTATAATATTTGTCAAAATCATCTACATGAAGATAAACATACTCAAGTAATCATCTTAGGCTACATTGGATGCCTGTGTTCACGAACTCTAAGAGATCCAGACCCCACTTTTTAATAGCTTCCTACTATTTTAGCTTCACAATATTCACACATGGCTACCAACATAATGTGACTCTCTTCAATTTTTCAAAGGGATCGATATCAAAGGTGCATTACACATTGTTCGCAGGCTGAATATCACTAATATTTGTAATATTCTCAGCTACTTGTTCTGCTAGGCCACATAAGATATGTTGGTCAATACTTTGAGACTTAGAAGCAAGTCATTCTTGGATGCTTAAGACGTTTCCATTGGTAATCACTGCATGATCACTCAATAGATATCAAGAGCCATCTGCATCAACTCTACCATATACCTTCACGATGGAAGGCCTAATTGGAATTGCTTTAAATAGAGACGCACTACAATAAACAACTGTCTACTCTCCAATAATAATAACTCCTCCCAAAGCTAGAGGAATAGGTAGTAGAATACCAACACCATCATCAAAATTGTTCTGTGTTCAAGGCCCCTCTGTAAAGTCCTTATCTTTTAGAGAAACCTCATATGTATTAACATGTTGAACATCTTTTGTATCCTAGTATAACACAATAATTGTAGGCTTTAAACAACCATACATAAATTTGATATCTAAAACTTGAAGTTCCTTAAATCTAATACTGAAAGCTTCTTTTAGTTCCAATGATACCTCATCATCTGTAGGATGGCCAATATGATTTGATATATCTCAATTTTCCCTTGTAACCACTTTACCATCTAACCAATCATTGCACACCATGAGATTGCATATCCTATAATCATTAAAGGCTATGAGTCCATATTTCTTTGAAGCATTATGTCAAAACAATTCAAATACGTTGTGTATGCATCACCAAGCTGAAAGAATGCTATCAATGGTTGAGAATACAAGTTTTACATCCAAAAATTGCATTTGCTTCTAAGTTTCTATAGAAAATTCAATAAATCCAATTGTGAACATACTTTGCATCACTAGCACAACTCTATGAGGCCACAACTCTTTGACGCATTTAGTCAAAAAATTTATACACTTCGAACATGCTTCCACATTTCACATATATGTCTTCCAAGGAGTTTCCAACGTAATATCTGACAAAAATATTCCATTCACACTTTTTTTGAATGCTCTCATTTATGCAAGCCGACAGGAAGATTGTAAAGTTGTGGAGTTTGGCATTACACCCACCAGTTGCATTTACCTTAAAAATTTCTATGACCTCCCAACAAATCCACTTTGTACGCATCTTGTGATCATTGGATTCCATGAGATCACACTCTTTGTGGAAGAAATATGTGTTGTAGCACGATAATAACATTGTTATGGCTTCAATCATGTCTCTTTCATCATCTTGTAATGCTTCGTCACCATGGAATGATCAACCCTCAAATTTTAGTCTCAAATAGCTACAAGCTTTTAACACGTTCAAAATGATCATGTTTCTCAATAGCTGGTAAAGATTGACCTATAGAAGAGGATGTGGGGGAATTCCCAACCAACATGATCTTGAGCTAACTCTAAAATAATTCCCAAGCTTGTCAAGCTATCGGGGCTTTTCAAAACTTGAGAACCACCATGTTAGTTGGGAAAATTTGGAGGATGGGAACCTATAAGCCTCCTGATAACAAAGAGTAACATATCAAAATTTGACTTTTATGAATTCATCTCCCTTTGAAACAATAGACTCTAAATGGCTTTAATAAAGTCTCCAGACTTTATATAATATTCTCTTGCCCTAATTCTTCAAACGGAAGGGTATATGACCTTCATGATGAATAAATTTTCCAACTAAATGGGAAGCAATTTGTGCCTTGAAAGAAGTATTTTAATAACTCCGTGCAAACTCAAGACTTGGGGCTTTGAAACTGTGGTTTTGAATTAGGGACAAAAAAATTCATATCTCTCACATGGTAGCTCCATTTTGCACAAAATATGTATAGGATAATGATCATGCCCCTCCAAGAAAAACACAAAATTCCTTTAAGTTCCAACAACAAGGGTCTCAAATTTTGACTCAATTTGCAAATCACCGGTGAGAAAATTGAAGGTTTAAAATCTTTAAAATGGTAAAAGCATCTTGACATGAAGCGTATCCAAATGAGATTCAGGATACCCTAGGTATGTCTGCGGGATCATCATGGAAAAATAGGCCCTTAAGTGGTGAAAATTTAGAAAAATTAGAGTTAGACAACTTGACATAAAATTTGAATAAGTTATCTATATTATTTAAAAATATGTAAGAATAGAATTTGTTGCAAAATTGAATGTAGTTTAGCAGCAGGCTACTAGGTTTTAAAAAAAATCTATTTAGTGAAAATTTTAAATTTCAATGCAATAGTACTTAGATTTCGGGGGAAAAATAAAAGAAGTAGGTGTCTGTCTGACCACCCTAACCATAATAAAATGATAATTGTACTATAATATTTTAAGATATAAATTAGAAGGACTCATGTCACGATGAAGTCACATATTTTTTTATAATTTTTTTCCAGTAAATAGTAATTATGAATTTTTTATTACAACTTAAAAAATATATAAAGGCACAGTATCTTTCGATCCACCTTAACTTGGTCAAAAGTTCACTTAGAAATTCATTTTTTTAATCCTATAGTATGTGAAGCATAGAGATGTGATGCATTTTTTAGATTCAAAAGATGTGATACTTTTTCCAGTTATAGATGTTTTCAGATAACCTATCAAATCAAGACTTTGGATTTGTAATTCAAGTAAGAAATGAATAATAAATATTTATTAAATTCAAAGTAAAGTATAATTTATATTGGTGGAAAGCTGAGAATCTCCTTTAAAAACCCTTTTTGTTTCATCAATTTTGGGTATAAAAATTCGTCAGCCACATACCCTACACATACCCATCATATCGCCACTTTTTGGCCCATCATGACCCTGCACATACCCACCTATAGGATTAAGCCCATGAAAGGAAGTTGCATCAACATTTTTGGATTTTAAAATTTTATCATTTTTTGTGATTCAACAAGCTCAGGGGCATATAGGAGAATGCACTAAAATTTGAAAATTTTCAAGTTCAAATTTTGGGATAACAAAGGGCTCTGATTGGGGACAAGGACTGCAAAGGAAAAAGAAAGAGGCCCAAAATCTTAAGCATGGACTAGTGCTTAAATCCATTAGGCAATGGAGTCAAGGAGCATAGAAGAAAAGGAGTAAGGGAAAGCCAAAAATAGGACATGATAGGAAGAAGCAGGGTATATGCGAGGGATCATCATGGAAAAAATAGGCCCTTAAGTGGCAAAAAATTAGAAAAATCAGTGTTAGGAAACTTGGCTATTAAAAATTTGAATAGAAGTTATCTATATTATTTCAAAAATATGTAAGAATAGAATCTATAGAAAATTGAATGTAGTCTCTAAACTACTAAGTTTATTTAAAAATAAATAAAATCTATTTGGTGAAAATTTGAAATTTCAATGCAATAGTACTGAAATTTCAAGGAAAAATAAAGAAGTAGGTGTACGTAAAATACCTAACCATAATAAAAGATAATATTTTTATAATATTTTATATATATAAATAAGAGATACATGTCACAAATGTGATGCATATATTTTTTGTAATTTTTCAAGTAAAATAATTAATTATGAATTTTTATTACAAGCTTTTGAAATGTAAAACTTCATTAATGTCCAAGATACTTAACTTGGTCAAAACTTCATAAATTTAATTTTTTTTTTTTTTTTTAATCCTATATTATATGAGCATATAATGTATTACCATTTGAAGTTATAAATGTTTTCAATCCAACCTATTGATTAGGACTTTGAGTCATAGTTTACAATAGAAAATGAATAATAATAATTTATTAAATTCAAATTTAGTATAATTATATATTGTGGTGGAAAGTCTCCTCCTAAAACCCTTTCCGCTTCATCAATTTTGGGTAGGTAAATTCGATACATACCCTAGAGCCGCATAATATTTCCACTTTTTGGCCCAGTATGATCCTACACATACCCAAGCGAAACAACCAACACAAAAAAAACTCCTAATATGTACATGGTCAAGAGACCCTACCTCAGATGACTCCAGGATAATCAGGTGAATCTATTAAAAGGCTAGGAGAAATAAATGTGTGAGTGGAAAAGAGAGGTTTACCCATGAAGCACTTGAAAACTCAGAAACAATCCTATGATCTGAAGCAAGAATCTAGAATTTGTGAAGCAAAAATACCTAAGTAATGTTTCAGAACCAAACAACCACTTAACATCATAAACCTCTAAAATTTTCTCAACATGCTCTTGCATATAATCATCCCTTTCAACAAAAGAATTAATGTCCCATGCCTGAAAATAACCATGACTACTCAACCCATCGACAAACCAATCATTGGCCACATATGACTCATGTAAAACTGGAAGTGATTCAAGTTTCAATGGAGAAGAATGAAAATCTACATCACAAACAAAACTTTCATGTGGCTGAAAATTACCCTCAACTAGAATAATATTCTCTTTCTGTGCTGGAACTAATTCATGTATTGTGTGACCCACTTCATCATTCTCACCTATAAGTTGCAGATAAGATACAATAGCCTCTTCTCCACACAAAAATTCATCATCAGATATGTTAAGACACCAATTCAAAATGTAAACAATATGAGGCTCATCACGTTTGTTTAGTTGACCACTTTCACTAAGGCTATCATGACTACTTTTAACATCATCTTCCAAATTGTGTTTAAAAATTTTGGAATCCAAATTTTCAAAATGAAAGGATTCAAAAGTACAATCACTCCTGACCCCTTCTTGCATCCATACTTTTGCATCATTTGTCTTAGGAAATGTGAAGGTTTCATATTCAACTTGCATACACTTCGGAGAAGGGACATTCAACACCTCATCTTTATGTTGTGTTTCCTCCAATTGTTCTTCACCACCAATAAAAGTGAATGATCCCATTCTTGCAAAATATAAGGATGAAAAAACAATACTATTTGCATTACCCTCATTGTAATTTCTATCATGAAAGGATGATTCATTTTCTTCACCATTTAAGGGGCTTTTAGGTTCAATTTTATCTTCTTCATAATTGAAACAAAAGGCTTCAATTTTCCTATCTTTATGAGGTTTAATTTCTACAACACCTCATCTCTACGAAAGTGTTTTGAACCAAAAATAGTGAGATTAAAGCTTCTAGTAGAAGGAGGCTGCGTAGTTTGAAAATCTATGGGCTGAAAACTTGGTTTGTACATGATAGGCTTCCTCGCAGATTCACAAATCAAATTATCTACAAACTGATTTTCTTTCCATAATCCACTTAATATCAAATCATCTTCTATTTTTACAACCTCTTGTTGTGCAACTTCAATATCATTTACTTTACTCTTTTTTAGATCAAATTGAACATTTGCATGCAATGCAAAAATAAAAATAAAAATTTGGATTTGCTTACTTGGCTGAATAGAGGTAGGGATTATCTAAGTAGCCTATTGAACCTATCCACAAAATCTTTGATTGATTCATCTTCTTGCTTCTGAATATTGAAAAATTGGTCCAGCAAAGTAGCTTCATCAACAGGGCCCTTATACCTTCCCAAGAACTTATTCTTCAATGTTTTCCAATTAGTAATATATTTTTCTTCTAAATAATAAAACCAATTTGTTGCAGGCGTGATAAGAGATTCAATAAATAATCTCACAAATACATCTTCTTCACTTACCCCCAAAATGTCGCATGCAACTGTGAATGCCAGAATGTGGTCTTCTGCATCTTGATGATTTTCTCCACTAAACTTTGTGAAGTGCTTTCTTGATCCTCAAGGAAATGGTGAATATTGTGGCAAAGAAAGAGGTCCAAAGTGATTTCCCCATGGTTGGGAAGAAATTAATGCCATAATACAAATCTGAAAAATAAATCAACAAGGGTCTTTACAAGAACATAATGCTTCTGAGTACTTTCCACTTCATAGATCCGCCAACCTCTGTCCTTAGGGAGCCACGTTTAAATTTTTGGGGAAAACAAGAGCACCTTTCTTCAATTTTGAATCCCCAGTGAAGTCGCCAAAAATATGTTAGTAAACAGATTTGTCGATTTGATTTATACTCCCTTGCCCACACCAGTGACAAATGAACCAATAGTTAAGTCACTTGCATTGGTATTTGCAAGTGCTCTCTGCTTATTCTACAAGGTGTGCAACTACCTTTGAATTTGATATGCAATGAATGAAAACAAATGGTATTCTTTTCACCAGAAAGCAGAAAAGGAAGACTAACAACTATGCATAACCATGACACAGATGTGAAGGGTTAATTCAAAATGAAATGAATGAGAAAAAATGGCTCAAAGTCCACTTATCCACACCCACAAATTAGAAACAAGAAAAGAATAAGAGGAAAATCTTCACAATAGGTGAATTAAAATTTGAATTCAAAGATTCAAAAATAAACATCTACACAATTCGATATAACAAAAAGTGAATTGGAAAGTGATTGTAGTGACACAAACGACATTTGTAGTCTAAGGAAAACATCTATGAATTCATAGATTTAATAAAATCTCCTTTATTTCTCCAATACAAAAATGAGCTCATAGACTCCCTTTCTGTACAAAAAAATGTGGTTGCAAGAAAACAAACTGTCTCCTACTTCCCTTGTTCCTGAACAACTTGAAAAGAAAAAGATCCCTCTAATACTTTTCAATTCCATATATAAAGTTTACCCAATCAACCTTTATGGTTTCCATAACCGTTTTTCTTGAATTTGAGAAACCTTCTATATTCCCTTCTCATAAATGCCTTTTCAATTTCATAACTATTTCTTGAAAATTTGATATTTTTTTTTCATCAAATTACTCTTCTAATTATTCAAAACATTCATTCTTTTAATTACAAAACCATCCATATATTTGCTCACTTTTATTTGCATAGAAGGATAAATAGATAAGAAACCAAATTAATTATATCCTTAGGTGGGATAGCAGCGAGCAGGAGAAATAATTAGCATAATTTCCACAATCGTATGCTTTTCCCTAATTTTCCTCTCCATAGAATTTCCAGAAACATTTGAAATCCTAACACATTTCCATATTCTTAACTTGTCATCTTGAGATTTCATTTTTCTTTGTTTTTGAATAAACTTTTCAACTTCTATTGGAGAGAGTAACATCTATAACTTGAGTGACATGCCACATTATTCTATAACATTATCTTCTCCTTATCTGAATGCTTTGGGTTGCAAGGAGCAAGTCTCGCCTATGATAAATTAGGCTCCATTCTAGTACCGAGCGTTGAGGACTATTTATCACTTTCCATCATTTATAAAGTAATCTCATGAGTAGTTTCTTCTCACCGTGGAAGATAAATGTCTCTAGAAACAATACTTAGAGGTGAAATTGGGTCACAAAGATCACAAGGTGAAGAAGATAGCTTGAACTTGTCTGTATC
>VDFB02213609.1:0-10484 GCA_007258455.2 Sequoia sempervirens
ATGATATCATTTTCTATAAGGGTAGGATCTATTTGGTGTCATAATCAAAACTAAAGGAAAATATTCTACAAGCTTCATATGACACTCCCTTAGCAAACCATCAAAGCTACTTCAAAACACATAGACAAGTCAAAGAGAGGTTCTCTTGGAAAGGCCTCAAGGAGGATGTACTGAGGTATGTCAAGGAGTTTGTGACATGCCAACATAACAAGTTAGAGCATTCACATCCAGCGGGTTTGCTAGCATTGCATTCGAGCAAAAGTGGGAAAGTATTTCCATGGATTTCATCCTTCCGGTCTACTCCGAGTTCACAATAGGGTGAATATATGTGGTTGTGGATTTTTGATGAAGTTTCCATGGTCTTACAATTTTTTATAGGAAATTTATCAAAAATTTCAGTAATATATGTGTATCTATCATAGACACTATTAAAGGGGATAAGAAGAGGAAGTTTGTGTGGACAGAGCAAGCTGAGAAAAGTTTCATCTAAAAAAGAGAGTGACTGAGTAGCCTATCTTGGCCCTACCAGACTTCAATAAGGTCTTCCAAATAGAATGTGATGCTAGTGGTCATGCAATAGGGGCAGTTTTAAGCCAAGACAATAATACAATAGCATATTTTAGTGAAAAACTAAATGATGCAAACAAGAAGTACTCTTCATATGACTTGCAAATGTATGCAATGGTTCAATCGCTAAAAAAATGGAGACACTCCCTTCTACCTAGGGATTATGTGGTCTATACAGACAATCATGCACTTCAATTCATAAATAACCAAGAAAAACTTAGTCAAAGGCACATTAAGTGGGTTGAGTACTTACAAAATTTTACTTTCACAATCAAACACAAGAAGGGACAGAGTAATAAGGTCGTTGATGCTTTAAGTAGAAGGGCAGCAATTGTGCAAGAAATTCAGTTAAAAAGTGTTGGGATTGAAGCATTCAAGGAGATGTATGAGGATGATGAGGATTTTAAAGAAGTTTATGAAGTTTTCAAGCAACCTATTAGTACTAACATGGAGAAGTGGCTAGATTACCTTGTACAAGATGGTTTATTGTTTAAGGGAGCACAACTTTATGTGCCAAAATTTTCTATGAGGGAAAATTTTATCAAGGAGAAGCATTGTGGGAGTATGGCAAGTCATTTTGGACTTGACAAGACACTAGAACAGCTAAGAAGGAACTACTTTTGGGCAAGGATGCAAAAAAAAGCAAGAAGATTTATGGAGAGATGTATTATATGTCAAAAATAAAAAGGGAGTAGCACTAATGCAAGACTGTACCAACCTTTACCCATTCCAAATAGGCCTTGGGAACTCATCAATATGGACTTTGTTATGGGATTACCAAAGACTCAAAGGGGTTTTGATTCAGTTTATGTAGTTGTTGACAGGTTTTTGAAAATGGTTCATTTTATCCCTAGAAAAAGTATGAGTGATGCTTCATATGTTGTATGTTTGTTCTTCAAAGAGGTTGTTAGATTTCATGGATTTCCATTGAGCATAGTTTTTGATAGAGATAGCAAGTTTCTAGGACACTTTTGGAGAACATTGTGGAGAAAGCTTGGTACAAACCTCAGTTTTAGCTCAGCCTACCACCCTCAGACTGATGTCCAAATTGAGGTGGTCAATAGTAGCCTAGGTAACCTACTAATATGCCTTTCAAAAGCTCATCCTAAACAATGGGATCTTGTGTTACCCCAAGGAGAGTTTTCTTATAATGACTCAGTGAATAGGAGCATTGGCAAGAGTTGATTTCAAGTGGTCTATGGCATGTAGCCAAGAGGAGTGTTTAAACTAAGAGACCTTAGTGGTATGGAGAAGAAAAGTGTAGAGGGTGAACAATTTGTAATTTGCATGCAAGAGATACATCAACAAGTGAAACAACAACTCCAATAAAGTGTGGAAAAGTACAAGCAAAAGGAAGATTTGAAGAGAAGAGAGGTTAGTTTCAAGGTTGGAGATCTTGTCTTAGCACATCTCGGAAAGAAAATGTTTCCCAAAGGGGAATATACCAAGATGAAGATGAATAAGATACGTCCTTGTAGGGTTATTAAGAAGTTTGCAAACAATTCCTATGAGATAGACTTTCCTAGTGGAGTAGGCATATCGCCAATTTTCAATGTTGTTGACTTGTACCCTTACAAAGGGAGTTATTGTTGATGAAGGAGTAGGTACATAGAAGATATTAGATGTTGATTGGATAAAGGACCTACCACCCACCACACCAACAAAGTTAGAGTGCATTCTTGACACCAAAGAGAGCAAGAAAACAAGAGGCAAGAAATACTTTCAGTATTTGGTCAAGTGGAAGTAACTTCCATATGAGGATCACATGGATGACAGAATCAAACATCATCAAGCATGGGAAGACAGTTGCAGACCTTCTCTCAAGTGGAACCTGAGTTTCATTCTTTTTCCCTTAGGAGTATGATGCAGGAACATCACTTTGGATTGTTTTTATAATCATTTTGATGTTAGGAGTCTTTTTTGAGTCAATGTACGTCTTAGGAGGTCCATTGGGATCATTTCCAATGGTTTAGGTTATTTAAGTCGGCCTAGAAATTTAAATTTTGCTTTTCCCGCCAAAAATGCAAATTTAAATTTTCTAGATGATTTTTGGCTTGTTGAAGGTTCGGCTTTGTTCCTCAACTATAGTTCTGGGTTGGTTGAGTCTAATAATGTCTTAGAATATCATGACTGGCCTTGTAAGGTCTTTTTTCATGTTTTGTTTTCATGTTTAGGTTGTAAAAGTACATGTTTTGCAAGTTTAAGGGAAAAAAACATTAGGTTACATTAGGTTTTTAATGAAAAAGACACACATATTCGAATTGTAACTATTATTTATGTTAATTGACATGGAATAAATGAAAGAGAATGATCCAAGAAGCTAGAAAGGAGTTTTTGGATGAAAATACCCTGTTTCTTCACTATTTTAGATAATTTTCTACAATTACAGTCTGAAAATAGCCTTGTACGGCCTAGTACGGAGCCATGTCAGGTATGAGAATGGATGGTTTGTTAGTGCCTTGTTTTCAGGTTTAAATTCTTTTTGTTTCATTAAATTTCATGAAGTTTTGAACAAGATATAGCAAAAATACTATTGACTGCCCTATGATAGAGCTTTCCAGCAAGGGAAAAAATTCATATCTTTTGTTTTGACTAGTGAAAATTGATGAAACTTGGTGGAAATATTCATCAAGTTGTAAGGCAGGCCTCTACCAAAGGAAAAGTCACAAAACAAGCATATGTATGAGTTATGCAATGTTGTGTATGTTCTTCATTCAAAAGACTGTCAAAAACCCTAGGTGGTTAAGGGTTTAGTGCAAATTTCATTTTTTTTAGTTCCCCATAGAACTATAAGGTTTGAAGAGACCCTCTGGAGTGTAATGAAGGTGCAAGAAGCCTAGGAAATCAAAGATTGAGTTTCAATGCTATGAATACCTAATTAGTACTTTCTTGAGGGTTTGTGCCTAGAGAAGGAAAGTTTGTAGAATTCTTGCAAAGGTAGGGTTATAACACCTTCAGTATATCTAATCAAATCTAAAAACACTTGTTCTTGTCTTTTTTAACCCTTTGCATTAGTCACTACCATAATTTGGGCATAGAATATTGTTTCTAATGGTTTGGATAAAGAGCTACAACATTCATGTGGCTATGGATTGTCCAGAGTTAGTGATGATATGCATGCAAAATTATGAAATGGATAAAAGGAAATTCATTTCTAGACGAATGATTTATGGTGGCTATGGATTTTCCAAAGTTAGTGATGATATGCATGCAAAATTATAAAATGGATAAAAGGAAATTAATTTCCAGAGGAATGATTTTTGTATATTTGAGCATATAAGGTATTATGAGTACTTTCAATATTCCTTTATGCACCAAAGTAACAATCATTGAGAAATAAAAGGCTACAAAGGAATTTAATGATGCAGATAAAAGATGCAAAAGACTAATCAACATGAAATTGAAAAAAACACCAAAGAAGATAGTATAAAAAATGCCCAAGGTATTGTACAAAAGTGACTTCCATAATAAAATCTGTGATATTATGAATTTGTTATGCAAATTCTTTGGAATCCAAAATGCTTCTACTTTTGAACCATGGATGTATGTTTATGTAGAAATTATTCTGGGAGGAAAAAACATGATACACCAATTGAGAATAGTAAGTGATAATATACATGATAAAATTACCACCTTTGGATGAACACATTATTTCTTCATGACATCATACCTAGTTTATTCCTTGGCTATCAAATCTACTTTTTTTGGATTAGATAGAATGTATACATTGGGTATTATATTGGAACATAATTTAGTATATCATTATTATCCTCAATTGGAACATAAGGAGGCATTCGGGCATTACCGAAGGTTGAATGATGTTTTTTTTATGTGGATAGTTCAATCCATGGAAGGAAACTATATGTGGAGGTAGAAGGTATCATAAACAACAAGGGAAGTTGGTATATCTAATTCCCAAAGTTTACATATATAAGGATGGAAGGATTTTTTGGTAAGCCATTCAAACTACCAAAGTACCCAACTAAAAAAATAATTTTTCTAGAGATGTCAAGGCAAATAATAGAATCCCATTGAATCTTGAAGTCTAAATATAGGGAAAGAATAAAATTCCCCATTTCTATTGGATGGTATGTAGGCCATATCTTGAGCTATGTAAATGCATAATTTACAACTTTATGAGCATGCAAGGAAAAAATATGATCCTTTTGGATAAATAGAAAAATATAATTCATCTTCAATGAAGCATATTGAAATATGTTAACCAATTTTTTTGCCACAATTTTTACACAATAACCAACACTTGGCCAACTTGATTAGCGTTAGCGCCAAACCAAATCCCTATCAAAGCAACTCTAACCAAGAATGCGCCCTAAAACCACTTTTAAGGAAGAGAGGCGGGCATATGGTCAGAGGATCCCTAGAATCTAAATAACTCAATAACTGAAAACTGATTACAACTGGAAAGTAAAAGATAAAACTCAACGCCAAGAATGTTCACACAAGATCCTTTTGAAGGCGAGGTGCTAACATATGGCCCAGGATTAAGTATGATAAAGCCCCGAAAGAGAACCCAGGCGGTGAATCAGCCATAAAGATTTCCACTCAACCACTTAAACAGTGGGGGGAATACTACAAACAATTAAACTAATTCATCCATTGCAGCGAGCATCCACTTAAGAGTGGGGATTCTCCACTTTTTAGTGGGTACAATGAGAGTTACAAGTTTATTTTCCACACTGGTGGTAAACCATCCAGCGGTAATTAATGTTTCTTAGAAATTACAAGTAAATGTAGCAATAACAAATTGGTTGGATTAGTACTACTAATGCACAACCTTACAATCAAGATACTCTGCAATTTACTAGTATTACAATGATAGAACAATGCCAATATGTGAAGAATGATTCTCTCAAATTACAAAGCTCTCAAAACACTGAAAATGAAGCATAAATTTGATTCTTTTGAAGTCTGATATAAAAAACCAGCAACCTGTGAATCAATGAAATGCACATAACTTTATCAATTTACCTCCAAATTGAGTGAAATCAATTGCAATGAACCTCTAGAGAATAGGCGCCCATGTCATGATGATGAAACATCTTCAAAAAGAAACCATTAATTTACTTGCAAAATTCTCAATGCTCCCAACATGGTATGACCCTTAGCAAGGGCGATTTTGCAAGAATAAAAATAAATACTTTGAAATAAATTTTGATCTTCTATGGGAAGGGGCACCCATGTGCTAGGAATCCATATCTTCAATACCCAGAAGCATATTAAAATCGTACAAAGAGCTGCTAATGAAAATCACCTTCAGCCATTAATGAACCAGCAAGCTCAAAAACTAAAAAATACCTCAAATTGTCCAACAATGAAGCTCGATGTGCACTTCTAAATTAAGCACACTCTCAATCCACCATCTAGGGAACCATAGTTTCAGGCTCGAAGAATGGAGAAAAATTCCTAAGCTTTCCCTTAGCCGGATTCTGGATTTCAAACCAACAATATAACTTTACAATATTTCCAAAGATAATCAGCTCTTCAAACAGCAGCAATATATAAGTTTCAATTGGCAAATGAAACACTTTAAATTCCAAGAAGTCGAATCACTTCAACTTCCAAGAGGGACGCCACCTTTAAGCATTTACTTTTTGAAATAATAAAACATTATTCAACTTTCCTTTTAGGCGTCCGTTTCCAAATTGCAACAATAAAGCATTTATTTAAATCATTAAATGCTCAACATGACCCCTTAATGACCCCTCTTTAAAACAACATGAAGTTATTAAGCCTAGGCGTGGGGTACAACTGAAAAACATGAAATTGACTAAGTATAAAAACTCAGTCCATGGAGATAACCAAAACCAATACCAATACTGAAACTGATGGATAGCAAGATGACTTAAGCTGAACGGTTGATGATGCCACTGCCAAAATTAGACTTACTAAAAATAGCCAACTGCTATAAATAGTAAGTTCACATCAAAACAACAGAAAGCCAAACTGAACACTGAACTGCAAAGGATTGAACTACTGCTAGACAGATACTACCAAAAGATAGACTTGCTAAAAATAGCAAACTGCTATAAATAGTAAGTCTGCACAACATCCTCTTAACGCCAACTGAGCAGTATTTGAAAGAGGAAACCCTAATTTTGCACAACTGAGGAGCCTACAGATTCTCAGAAATAGGCTAAATCCAAATGAAGAGCGTATGGCCAAAATGGGGACATTACAGTCCACCCTTCCCAAAATTGCTTGTCCTCAAGCAATTCTAATGCCTTCCCAAAAACCATGCTGAACCAAAAATGAAACTGAATATGATCCCTGGGTCCCAAATCAACCTAGGAGAAAGATAGCACCAATTGATGTACGCACTGCATTGTTGGATGCCAATACAAGAAGCCTCCTAATTAAAACTATACTGAAACACCATAGAAAATAATTCCAAAAGGCCAACATTAGCTTCATCATCATCAGCTATTGAATCACAAACCCAGGTAATTCCTGGATTCCAAATCATCCTCAGGAATATTGTTCCTCTAATCCGTTGCGCTACTCTAATTAAAACAACTGAATACCCAAGGTGGAGCAACATATCATGGTCCCCAAAAAACAATACACCAAACATGTCAGTGCCTAGGTCCCATATCAGTCTGTAGAACCTGCAAACTTCACTGTTATAATTCTGATCAGCAACATAAATGTTTTCAAACATGTTACCAAACCAATTCCAATCATAGAACAACACTCCACACACCATCACTGTACAATGCTTCTTTTGAAGCAAACTGCTTTCACCGAAAGAACTCCAAATAATCTTCACACATCTCACAACATGAGTTTCTAATTGATGAATCAAATCAACAATTAGTTCGCTGCCCCAAACAATAATGTATGAGATGTTACCAAAAATTCCACTGTCTATCATCAGAAGACAACCCATACCTGAATTTTGACCATACTGAATCATTCCCTTGGTCATCTGAGGCAGAAGTTCAGTCCATATAAGAGATAGAGAGACCTGAAAATGATTAAACCAGCTTCCTAATAGGTCTGAAAACATCCTAGGATCTGATTTTTGGAAAACCAGCATCCAAGAAAGTGAGCAGCAGCTGCAACTTAAGAATTTCTCAACAAAATGAGCAGAAATGCTCATGAACCAAGCTGGTGGCACCTTTAGCAAGAGACCCCATGCCACCACAAACCAACTTCTGATCATATTTCCTTCACAAATCATCAATTTATGATCAAAAGTAATGAACCAATGACAGTAAAAGAAGGTAGCAGCAGTCAAAGGACTGAAATTTTGGGACTTAACTCTCCAAGAAGCCTTTTTTTTATGCATACCAATCTTCATATAAATATACTTGAGATCCCACATACTAACTTTCAATTGGAGACATTTCCCAACACATAAGCTACATTCTGAGAATAATGTGCTGGTATATTCCCTTTAGAATTTTCAATATTACCTTCTTGCCGAATAATACCAGGATCCCAAACCAACAACAATGAAGAACCATTTCTCAGATGAAGAACTGCTCTCACCTAAATCCTCTGATTTGCTCGTTCCATCTGAATTGATGCTTCTTGAAACTCCAAAAAATAATCAACCAACCTACGTTCGTTGAAGAAATCGAATCCAGAATCTTGTGACATGATTTGCCGAAAAGATTCCATGAATCCTTCATCAAATGCAATTCTAAAATCAATCACTCTAAGAGAAGATGGTGATGAACTAAAATCTGACGAGTCTCACAAGCATCCTCATCAAAATATAAATAAAACCTTCATCAACATGTCCATCAACTCTTTGATGAACAATAAGAATGTCTTCATTTCTTTGTGTTCCAAGAGTTACCAATTCTTGCCGAGTGGATGCACTAGGAGCAGCAGTAGATTCAACTTCATGCAACTCAAATATCAACTCTCCAATGCTAGAAGACAAACTCAAATCCCCTCCTTTAGTAATCTCTGAAGCAATTCCTTCATCATTTTCAAAAAGAGGATTTACATAAACCTTACTAGAACCTTCTTCATACAAGAGATTGTCAAAAGCATGAAAAATTTGAGAATTTGAATGCTTTTGTTTCTCAGGGCAGCATTCCAAATCATATGTTTCTTGTATGAGATCAAGCTCATCAAGAATTACTTGAAGCTCCTCCGCTCTTCTTTTTTTTTCTTGCTCCTATGAATATTGAAAAGCAACAATCTGATTTTTTGCTTCAATTAGGGTCTCATGCACTTCTTGCAACCTCGCTTTGGTAAGCTCATTCCACTCCAATGCCTTGTCAGCAATATTGGCCACTATGTCTTTGTCACGAATAATGTGCAAAAGACTAGATTTAATCTCCTCCAAGGAAAATTTAATGGACTTCATGTCATCAATAGAAATGCAACATACAACTTCTCCCCTAGGCACATCATGAATCAAATGTTCTACTTGCCTATGAATTCTATCAAGTTTTAACAAAACTTGAATACCATTATCAGCAATGTGTGAACTTGAGTTGCAATCTTCATATGCTGACTGAGATGATGTAGAACCACTTTGATGGATAAATATTTCAAAAATGGTTTGAGTTGTACTCCTCAACTTGTCTCGCATGTGATAAACACTCTTCATGATTCCATCCATAGTGCCTTCCAATTCCTTAGCTTTTTGCCTTAGCTTGATTTCAGGTGAAGAGAAATCTGCCTTATAACTACTAGAAGCTTCGCCTTCCATGTTGTCTTCTACACATGATTCAAAAGAATTGATCAAATCAGCTTTGAAGTAGGAAGAGACTTCAGCTTTCTCTTTCTTCTTCTCCTCCTTGACTTGACTTTCAAACAAGCATTCTCTGGAATTGTGAAGAAGCAAATTGCTGATTGAACACATATCTTCAACTATCTGAACTTCTTCCTCATTTGGATCAACACTTATGGCCTCTTTATGCATCTTTGTTTCAACTTTTGTTTCCAAAAGTTCTTTCTTTGAATCTTCAACATGAGGCTTCTTAACATAAGCCAACTCACTGTTTTCCTTTGTAGAAAACAAGAGTACTTCACTAGACTTCAAGGCTTCCACAGACATATTACATTCTTCTACATAATACTTGGATAAGTGCAAATTTGTGGATACCCCTTGAACTTTTGCAATGTCTTCAAAGGGATTCCAACTTTCATCCTCTTCAGCTTCAGATATCTCTTCTCTATTTTCAACAGTCTTCTTCAAAAGTGGGTTCAACTTATCTTCACATTGACTGAAAATTTCTTTAACTAACAAATCAGCAGTGGGAGAAATCTGCTCTTCATGTTTATAAGCATCTAAGAGAAGAGTTTGGACACTTTCAGGAAGAGAATCAGCTTCTTTGATGGTGTCAATTAGAACATTCTTAACAGCTGCAAACACATCTCCTTCCTGCTCACTCCAAGTCGAAGTGAAGAGATAATTAAACAAATGGTAAATCTGATTTTTCATCTCCAATTCTATCAATAAGATGCAAGCACCAACTTCATAAAATGTTTTTAAAACAGCTGCTCTTCTTGAAAACAAGCTACTACCAATTTCATCCAAATCTTGAAAACTTTCCACTATCATATTTAATATGATCTTCATAGTTTCATCATCATAGGGCAACTAGGGAATTACAATTCTTATTATCTCCATGAAACAAGAAGAAATCAGCAGCTTGGTTTCTTCATCAGGATGCCCCAACCAATAGGGTTGATTCAAAAAATTCACTGCAAGTGCTAAAGCCAACTGCATTTCCTCCGAAGGTGATGGCTTCACTTGTTTCAGACATTGTTCTAACAAATGAAGAATGTTCTCTTCATTTTCTCTTGACTAAAATTCTTTGCCAAGTCTCTTTCCAACCAAAAAGAGAATCTCTGCCAACTTCATCTCTTCTTCATTAGCCATGCCTAACTGCCAACTTCTAGATACCACAAGGAGTTGAACTACAATTTGT
>VDFB02213611.1:0-14811 GCA_007258455.2 Sequoia sempervirens
TGAAGTCAAGGAAATTCTAGTGGAAGCAAGAGACACTATAGAGGCAGTGAAGATATTTTTGAATGAGCAAAAAGAAGATTTTGATCTTGAGTTGGGAGATGTCCCTATTCATTTATCTACTTTTTACCCAATTTAGAAAATGAAAGTTGCCTCGTTTGCACAAGCTAAGGCTAGTGAAGAAATTATGAAATCCCACATTGAGGAAAATGAATTGTTGAATCTTGCATTTGGTATTTTGGAGAGGATCATGCCTACTCATGTCAAGGATCAATTTAGTTCCTCCTTTGGTGAGCTGAAGAAACTTATAAATTCGGTAAGTAATTATTTTGAGTCAATTGAGAAGTTAGCATTGGTCAAAGTTTAGGAGTTTGATGTCAAAAGGTTCAGTAGTCTGAAAGGTATGATAGCTAGAGAGAAATATCTATTAGCTACCTATGTGAAGAATGTTCATAATGCTCTATTTGAAGGTGGAAAAGTTTATAAGTCATGCTTGTCTTTGTCAAAACTTAATGAGGAAAATGAGAAGAAGGTTAAGGATCATGAGAAAGAGTTAGCTGCTATTTTTGATGGTTTTGATCCTTTAACTATTTCTGTTGGAACACAAGAAGGTCAAGTTATCTCTTTACTTGACAAAATAAAGAGTTTGAAGCATGAAAATGACATAATTATGGGAAGAGCCTATGAACTCAAAGGTTTAATTGGTCCAAAAATGGAAACTATGTTGAGTGCTTTGAAGGAAGCACAAGATGCTTTGGCGGTGAGTGACCTTGCAAACATGGAAACTACTGAGATGCAATATTATTTTCTTGGTGGTCATATAACTATTTTTGAAAGTCTTAAGAAGTGTTTGGACTCAAGCTTGCACTTGTTGAAAACAAATTTTGCAGACATTTTCAAATTTGTGTAAATTATTGTACTCATGTAGCTTGAAGTTTTTGTTGAGTTTTTGTATGAGGACTCCCTATATTTTCCATTGATATCAAAGGGGGAGAGTAGAACAATGGAAAATGTATATTCTTCTAAGGGGGAGCTATAGTTTTGAAGATCTTTTCTGAGTTTTGGTTGGTAGTGTATTTTTTTTGGTACTGATCCGACACTTAGTTATTTTTCACTAAGTGTTTCCATCAATGCCAAAGGGGGATATTGTTGGCAAGAGACATTGAATGTGCTTTATGGTGTTTTCATTGATGGAAACCCTTTTTAGCTAGTCGATCTGTACATTGCATTTTCCTCATACTGACAGACAAATTAAAAATCAATGTTTATCTAAGTTAGAACAGAGCATCCAGTAACTTCATGTTCTTCAATTAATATGCAGATTTTTTGTTGTGGATCTCAAGGGAGTATTGCTCAATGCATAATCTGTGTTATCTAAAAATTTTGGTGCCTTGTATTGATGTGGGTGAAAGCTAGGAGGTTTAGTTGTCTAATTTTCTATTTGTTAGTGTTTGAAGGCCGACTTGGTGAATATGGTGTCACAGATATATGAGGAGTTATTGTTTAAATGTTTTTGTGGTCGAGCATCTTAATTTGGGTCATCACTATGTGGTGGCCGACTCTTGTGGATTCAAATTGAATATTTTAATGATTTAAAGCTGATAGTTCATGAATATTTCTTGTCTTGTTGAGGGGGCTTACCTAAAGCATTCAAATATCTTGTATCAGATATATATAAGTGATCGATTATATCATTTGGTGTGTGTTCAATGTAGCAAGGAGTTGATCTATGGTTGTGAGATATCCAAGATCCAGAAAGTGATTAATTGGGATTTCACTTGCACATTAAGGATTTTTTTGAAATGAATTAAAGCAGAGCAGAGTAGAGCAAAGAGCAGAATCAGTCTGAAGGAGCATAATCTGATTGTTGAGCCTAAGCGGAACTGTAATCAAGAATTTGTAGATACTACTTTCTCAGTTCAAATCTTTGGAAGTATTCCAAACTTTTGTAAAAGGTAACAAAGCCTTTATTTTTTTGAGCAGTGTGCCTAAATGAAAGTGCATTCCCATTTTGTAATTATTCCTTTTGAGTATACTCATATTATATATTGTGGATTGGCCATCCATCGTGGTTTTTCCCCTAATAGGGTTTCCACATAAAAATCTTTCTATTATGGTGTTGTGGTTGCTTACTTTATGTTTATGCATATTTATTTTGGTTGAATGTTATCAGTACTCTGTCAATTAGATTAATAAAGCTAAAAATTGTACAACACTGATTCACCCCCCCTCTCAATGTTGCTTGATTCCAACAAACCTTTTCTTGACATCCTAATCATCATAATGATAAAGCCAAAAATCTTTTAGATGATAAACACGAGCATACTTCCTGCCTATTTTCTTGGAAAGGTTTTCATCTACATCATAGTTTTTTTGTTGGATTGTAAAGAACTCTAACCCATAGAGTTGCAACTCCTCCTCATACATATCACCACTTTTGGCTGCAATACATTTGTAATTCCCAATTACAATGGGAAATTTAGTAGAACATTTATTTCATGCTTGTGTAAAAAGAGCATGGGATGGTTGCACCTATCTCACCAGTTCCATTAGCAATACTGTACCCATTACATAATTGGGTAACTTGAAGGGTATCCCATAAATCCTTTTTCCCTATTATAAGTGAAAGTAGGGAATTGAACATACTAGCCCCCAATAGATCAGATAACACTCTATGCTTCAAGGGATAGTCTTTTGGCTTTGTTCCCTTCCATGAATCTCACTAGTTTCTTAGAAAACACACCATTTACCCTTTGATAATGCTCCCAATACTAGTGGGTAGTAATTTTGGGCATATGAGCATAAATCAAATTATTCATTGGTTCTCTACCCAAGGTACCAACTCTATTTAATCCTCATATATCTTCCCTCAGGGCATACAAATAGGAAACATACAAAGACATGGTGAACCATTAGGTGTCCAAGAATGTCATTATCTATTCACACAACTTGTCACCAATAAAATTTCCCCAATGAATTTGCACAGGACTTTCCATCAATTTTAGTATAAGCCTGAACATCAAGGGTTCAAACATGTTGGTGTCTTGCATCCAACTATCCTACTCAATAGGGTTATTATGTCCTAAACCTCTTGAATAAATTATGACCTTGGGGTTTACTTCATCTTGTTGGAATGTGTTGAGATGATGTTGATTGCTTGTTGTCATTAATGGTTTTCATTGATGTCAACATATCTTGGTTGTTTGATCAAAGTTCTATTTTGGTACCTTGGTGATCTAGATTGGCTTGGTTCTGGATGTTGTGTTGTAAAGATCTATTTTGGGTTTTATCTATCTTGGTCCCATTCCTCTTGTAACACAATAAGATACATTCTTTTGGGTTCAGACTGATCTAGCAGTTGGTTAATGTGCTTCGACACATGATTTGCATTGTAACATGTATATCTTATTCTTTGGTTATGGATATCATGTAGTGTGTTGATTTGAGTGAAAAGGATATGTTTGGTCCATGTTCCATTCCTCTCCACCATAGGAATTTTTTTGTGGCAACCTATTTAAAATTGTATTTTGTCAACTTGAGAGATTATGAAGGATTGGAATGGTATAAGTATAAGATGTTTTTGTTTGATGCAAGAAAGAGTGATGAATGCGAATATGAAAATCTAGACATTGTGAAGTGTGCAAAAGTATATGACCAGAAGTAGAAAAAATTGAGAATCTAACTGGAGTCATAGTTGGTGATATTTATTTCAGCGGTGGATTTCCTTTCATCATTTTTATGGTAGCAAGCCTTTTTCTGTAGGGAGTGAGCCTCTCTCTTTTGGAAGTGAGCCTTTTTATCTTTGGATATTATAGCTTGGAAGTGAGCCCAACCAAAAGTGAGCCACCCTGCAGTGAACAACTTGTTAGTGAGCCCTTGTAAAAATCACCTTAACTGGTGTCACCTTAACTAGTGCTTTATAATTGAGAATTATTATTCTCCATGGTTTTTCCCTTCTTTTGTTTCCATGTAAATTCTGGTGTTCATTGTGCATGGTATTGTTATGTGTTTTCATGTTCATTAATATATGATTGATTTAAGTTTTGATCTAGATTAATTAAAGTCAAGAAAATTGTTTTATAATAACTAATTCACCCCCCTCTCAGTTATCTGAACCGTTCAACAATTGTGATGCAAGGTAAGGTGGTCTTCAACCTATTCAACACAATTCAAGATCAATCAAGTAGTAATTAGATTCATAAACTCCTCCAATGAAATTTTCTCAATATAACCCTATCCTTTGCTAGTAGGTCAACAAACCTCTATTTGGAAACTTTTCTCTCAATTCACTTATCAACTAGAGAGACTCTTTATAGTTTTGAACACCCTATTTGACCAACTTAAACATAGTTCAAAATCAATTAGGGTTCCCTTTGAACAATTCACCCAAAACACTAAGACAATGTTGTCCTAGATGACCAATTACGTCTATTTTCCAAAACAAGTGCTCTTATATCTCTTCACCAACCTAGGGTACTCATGTAGACCTTCTAAACAGTCAAAAAAAAGACATATTCTTCAAGTTTTAAGTCTCCAAACTCTCTTTCCAATGCTAATCCAGCAAACCCTTGTTTTTCACCATTAAAGGTAGGGTTTCTTCAAACTCATGGTTGCCCAACACATACAACCTAGAAATTTCCACCAACACTCTTAAAAATACCTACCTATTCTTACAAGATCCACTCTCAGCCTTGAAACACCTTATTTCATCAACCCCACTCACAAAACCTTCATTTTCTTATACAAATTTACTTATTTTCCCAGGACAGTCTTGTTCTCTTCCCCAAAATATTTCATGCAAAATAAAATCTACAACCTACCATCCTAAAACTAAATCCCCATGCCATTCCATAGATACATAATGATTACAGTTTTTTGAATGGGCTTACAACGTGTTTATGACTTCAAAACCCTTTAACAGGGTATTCCAGCTTGTCACTAAGAAAAGTGAAGATAAAATGCTTCAAAACCTATTTCAAAGATTCAAACCAAGTGTAAATAATAGGTAACACACCCTTCCACTAATTACACAAGATTTTAGAAATATTTATAGAAGTACAGAGCCGTACAATTCACTGGTAAAGTGGATTTTATAGAAAATCAAAGTAAATGATGCAAAACAGGGGTACTTTTTATTGTTTCTTCTTCAAAATTGCTTCAACAACCTATTTCATCATTGGAGGATACATATTTATACATTTAAAAATCAACAAATCCCTCCAAAATTGACTAACTACCTTTGATATTCCATTTGATTGTTGGTCTCCTCGAATTTTGCATTTTTTCAATTACAATAATTTGACAACTTTTGTCAACTTTATCACTTTTGCACTTTTGAACCCCTAAACCTGCTAAATCCATCCCAAATGACTCAAGACCAAATAAAATGATCAAACTAGACCTTATTTAACATAACCTACAACTTGACACTTTAAACACTTGATAAACCCTATTTACATATTTTGCAACTTTGAGCATTATTGACATTTCATTTGCTCTACAAAATTGAGTTCCCAATTACATTCAAATGGTCAATGAGACCTTATTGACACACTAAATGACCAAAAACACCTAGAAAAATCTATCACTCATCATTTTGATCAAATTCAGATGAAACTAATTGGGTGCTCCTGCACCAAATTGGTATTACAGCTTTGGTTCCTTGAACAAGAGCTTAACGACTTGGGGTAGATCAGATGATGCACAAACTGACAATTCCTATATTTGATGGATCCAACTATAGTTTCTAGAAAGTGAAAATGAGAGGTTACCTAATTTCTCTAGGCTACAAGACTTGGAAAGCTATTGAGACAAAATATGTTGAACCATCAAAATTTGTTTCTATTGTCGATGAGATTTCAGCCTATGAAGAGAATGAAAAGGAAAGGTATGCAATATTTAGTGATTTTTCTAAGACTAAGTTAGCAAAAGTTATTTCATTGGGCATGCTTATGAAGTTTGGGAAAAGTTGAAATAAATCTATCAAGCAAATGATAGATTCAAATTATCAAATAAGTTGACAGCTAAGCGCATATATGAGAACTTGAGGATGGAAGAAGGTTAAGACATAGAAAGCTACTTAAAGAGGGTTGATAGTGTAGTAAATGAATTCAGAAATCAAGGAGGTACTCTGATAGATGAAGATGTAATGGAGAATATTTTGATGACCTTACCAGAGAGTTACAATGATAAGATCTCAACTATTGGGGAAGTTTATGATCCAAAGAAATTCACCAGAGAGCAATTATTTGGCACTTTAATTGCATTTGAGATGAGGAAATTTGGAAAAGAAAAGGAGAAATATGAAACAACCTTCAAAGCCACAAAAATAGAAGAGGATCTGGATGATGAAAGTTTAGAAGAGTTTGAAGCAAACTTCATAAGGAAATTGAAGAAAGGTACCAACAAGTACCAAGGTATGTTACCTCTTAAATGATTTAGATGTGGAAAGATTGGTCATTCAAAAACTAAGTGTCTAGAAAGAGGATCAAGAAAAAATTCTAAGAAGATCAATAAGAAGGCCTACTATGTCAAATCGTGAGAACTATTTGTTTTTGGTAGAAAAGGAAGAACCTAGATTTGATTTGTTAAAATAAATATAGATGAATTTTTTATTGATAGTGGATGTTTGAATCATATGACCAATGAAAAAAGTAAGTTTGTGAAGCTTGAGAAATATGATGGAGATTATGCTAGATTTAGTGATGATAAAATAACACAGATTGTTGGAATTGGTTCTATTACCATTGATGGAAAACATAACACTAACAATGTTTACTATGTGAATAGATTATATCATAGTCTTCTGAGTGTTGGATAGATGTGTGAGAATGGCTATAATGTGGTGTTTTAGGATGATGGTTGTGAGATCCGGAAGAGATCCAGAACTATTATTGCAACTAGAAAAAGAAAAATTGGGAATATGCATTAGCTAGAAGGAGCTACAAAAAGATGCTTAGTATCTCATTCCAATGATAGTTAGCTTTGGTAGGGGATGATGTGTCACATCAATTTCAACAATTTGGTAAGGATAAGCTCATCAAGAGCAGTTAGAGATTTTCCAAGACTGACCAAACTAGACAATTCTATCTACAAAGGATGTCAAGAAGGAAAGAAAACCAAAGAAACATTCTGAAGAAAAGAAGAATTATCTATTGGATTGTTGGACCTTCTACACACTGACCTATGTGGTTTGACCAAAATAAGAAGCTTACAAGGTGAGAGATATTTCATGCTTTTAATAGATGATTATTCCAGACTCACTTGGGTTGCATTTTTAAGAGATAAATTAGAAGCTTTAGAAAAATTCTATATTTTCAAGGCACGAGTTGAGAATGAAGTTGACAGAAAGATTAAATTTTTAAGATATGATAGAGGATGAGAATTTAATTCTAATGAATTCAAAAAATTATGTGAAAAACATGGCATTAAGAGATAGCTATCTACCCCTAGAACACCTCAACAAAATGGTGTAGTGGAAAGAATGAATGGGAAAGTTCAGGAAGCAGATAGAAAAATTATCATGGAAGAAAATTTACCATAGATCTAGTGGAGAGAAGTGATATACATAGTAGTATACACTCTTAATAGAGTATTGTTTTGAAAGGAAGTATAGAAAGACATCATTTGAGCTATGGCATGGAAGAGCTCCCACAGTAAAGTACTTTGAAATTTTTGGAAGCAAGTGCTACATCTGAAGAGATGAGGAAAATCTTGGAAAGTTTGACAACAGAGTTGATGAAGGAATATTTTTGGGTTACTCTATAAGAAGCAAAGTGTACCAATGTTACAATAAGAGAATGAACAAGATTGTTGAAAGTGTGAATGTGAAAGTAGATGAAGATGTTCAAAGAAATATTGAAAGGCACATTGAATATGAATCAGATGATTTGGATGACAAAGGAGAAAAACATGAGAAAGAAGAAGAAGAAGCAAAGGAGGATCTGACAAATACAACTAAAACTCCAAGGTATGTACAAAAAAACTACTCAGAAAACTAGATCATTGGAGATAAGAATAAGGGAATCACCACAAGAAGTAAAGCAACTCAAGAGCAAGTATTATTGTGTCTACTATTGGAAACTGAGCCAAAAACTATGGAAGAATCATGTAATGATCAAAATTGGGTGAAGGAAATGAAGGAAGAGCTTGATCAGATAGAGAAAAATCAGACTTGGGAACTTGTGCCTAGACCCGCAGACAAAAATGTAATTGGAACAAAGTGGGTATTCAAGAAAAAGCTGGATGAAAATGGAAAGGTAATGAGAAACAAGGAAAGATTGGTTTACAAAGGTTACACTCAGATCGAAGGTATTGACTTTGATGAGACCTATGCCCATGTTTCCCGGATGGAAGCAATCTAGATTTTTTTGGATTTTTTTAGATTTTAAGGTTTTCAATGTCTACAAATGGATGTAAAATATGCATCCTTGAATGGATAATTGAAGGAAGAATTTTACATTGAGCAACCAGAAGGATTCAAGTTTGGAAGTAACCCAGATGTTGTTTGCAGGTTGAAGAAAGCTTTATATAGTTTGATGCAAGCACCTAGAGCCTGGTATGGTAGATTATACAAGTAGTTGATTGGACAAGGATTTTAGAAGGGATCTTTTAATAGTAATTTGTACTGTAGAACTTACTCAGATCAAATGTTGATTATTTTGGTTTATGTTGATGACATAATTTTTTGAGGAAATGATGAAATGTGCTAAAAATTTGTAGATGAAATGCAGAAGGAATTTGAGATGTCTATGATAGGTGAGTTGAATTTCTTCCTTGGAATACAAGTAAACCAGAACATCAAAGGAATATTCATATCTTAGTCCAAGTATACCAAAGAGTCATTGAAGAAGTTTGGGTTGGAGAACTCCAAACCAGTTTTTGCACCTATTGTTATCGGATGCAAGTTGACAAAAAAATATGATTCAACTAAAGCTGATGTAAGTATGTATAGGTCAATGATTAGAGGATTCTTATATTTGACTGCTACCAAACCAAACATTATGCATGTTGTTTATTTAGCAACTAGATTTTAGCAAGAACCAAAGGAATCACATGTTGTTGTAGTAAAAAGGATCTTTAGATACTTGAATGGTACATAATAAATGTGATTATGGTATCCAAAGGTCTCTAATTTCATGTTGACAACCTATCCTGATGTTGATTGGGCTGGATGTGTTGATAATAGGAGGAGCACAAGTGGTGGAGCTTATTTCCTTGGCTCTTGGTTGGTTGCTTGTTCAAGTAAGAAAAAATATTTTGTATCTTTATCTGCTGCTAACATTGAATACATCACAACATCCTCATGTTGCACTTAGATACTATGGATGAAACAAAAACTAAAGGATTGTGGAATATGATTTGTTGAACCGATCTCAATTATGTGATAATATTAGCGCAATAAATATTTCCAAGAATCTTGTACAACACTCCATCACAAAGCATATATCCATAAGGACTCTAGGAAAATTCATCGCCAACAATTTTCCATTGGAAAATTAACCATCAACAATTCACTACGAGAAAATTCACCGTCACTAGTAATTCACTGCCATGGAAAATTAACATCCAAAAATTCATGCAATTGATTTTTCCATTGAGTGAATTGTCATGGCGGTGAAATTTCCTGTGGTGAATTGTTGGCAGTGAATTTTCCTTCGATGAATTGTTGGTGATGAATTTACCATATGCCATCCATAAGATATCACTTCTTGAGAAAGAAGGTGTTGTAAAATCAAGTAAAACTTGAATATGTACCTACAACAGAGTAGATCGTAGATATTTTCACAAAATTGTTGAGCAAAGATACTTTTGAGTATTTCGACAGAAGTTAGGGGTTTTGCCCCCTCTTACTCTACAATAACATGCACTGGGATGTGCAATGATCTAGGGTATTATATGCTCATTTTTATATGGATCAATGTTTGGTGGCTTCCTCATAGGGGGAGAAGAGTAAGTTTTCTAGGGGGAGCTTTTCCCTTTGTCTTTTATGTTAAAGGGGGAGAAGAAAAGAAGATAAGATGGTCCTTGATGCTGAAATTAAGTTGTTTTGTTTGTTATTGATGAATTTTCCATCAATGAAAAAGGGAGAGATTGTTGGAATGTGTTGAGATGATGTTGATTGCTTGTTGTCAATAATGGTTGTCATTGATGTCAACATATCTTAGTTGTTTGACCAAACTTCTATTTTGGTGCCTTAGTGATCCAGATTGGCCTAGTTCTAGATGTTGTGTTGTAAAGATCTATTTTGGGTTGTATCTATCCTAGTCCCATTCCTCTTGTAACACAATAAGAAACATTCTTTTGGGTCCGAACCAATTTAGCAGTTGGTTAATGTGCTATGGCACATGACTTGCATTGTAATGTGTATATCTTATGCTTTGGTTTTGGATATCATGTAGCATGTTGATTTGAGTGAAGAGGCTATGTTTGGTCCATGTTTCATTCCTCTCCACCATAGGAATGTTTTTGTGGTGACCTATTTGAAATTGTGTTGGTTGACTTGAGAGAATATGAAGGCTTGGAATGGTATAAGTAAAAGATGTTTTTGTTCGATGCAAGAAAGTGTGAAGAATTCGAATCTAAAAATCTAGACATTGTGAAGTGTGTGAAAGTATATGACCAAAAGTAGCAAACAATGAGAATCTAACCAGAGTCATAGTTGGTGATAGTTATTTTAACGGTGGATTTCCTTTCATCATTCTTCTTCCAGTGAGCCTTTTCTGTAGGTAGTGAACCTCTCTCTTTTGGTAGTGATCCTTTTTATCTTTGGCTATTATAGCTAGGTAGTGAGTGCAACCAATAGTGAGCCACCCTATAGTGAGCAACTTGGCAATGAGCCCTTGTAAAAATCACCTTAACCAGTGTCACCTTAATTGGTGCTTTATAATTGAGAATTATTATTCTTTGTGGTTTTTCCCTTCTTGGGTTTCCACATAAGTTTTGGTGTTCATTGTGCATGGTGTTGTTTTTTTCTTTCATGTTCATTAATATCTAATTGATTTGAGTTTTGATTCAGATTAATTAAAGTCAAGAAAATTGTTTTATAATAATTGATTCATCCCCCTCTTAGTTATCTAGACTATTCAACACATCTGCTTCATGGGCTTCTCCTAAAACCATGTTGAAATCATAAACTTCTTGTTTTGTTCTTTTGTAACTAGGTATCTTGTGGCAAAAACCTGCATATCTAACTGATTCATCTATTTGAATGTGGGGATACAAAATGTGTACACAATTCCCTCTATGGAAAGGTCTCAATATAATCTTCCTTCTTTCTCAATGACCCTCTTATTTGGGTCATACCATCTCATGCATTCTAGTACCAATTTAGGGGCATCCATCACCAATGGGAATCCTCCTACCAAATGTAGTCCACTTGCAACAATATTCTTAGTGCACTGAGAGGCACCGACTTGTTGAATCCTCATAGAAAATTCATGATTAGTGAATCCCCCTAGGTTAGTATCTGTAACTGTTCCAACAATTGATACAACTTGTAAAATGGGGACTTCAAATTCCTCATATTTTTTCTTCTTTCTAGAAGTGCTCATATTTCTCTTGAATTCCTACATTATTAGTAAATATTTGCTTTGTGTGTGAGTTAGGGCTACATTTAATCATACGTTTTCAATAATTCATGAAATTTCTTTAGTCATGAAATTTACATTATGGAATTAGGTTAAATTCTTTAGAAATAATTAGTATTTTGACAACCTAACCAATGGTAATTCCATTTCAACTGAGCCATGCATGTATAAAATAATTAACATAAATTCAGTTACTACAAGCATACCTAGTTTTTCTAATAATGTTATTGAATGAACATAGGTTCAAACCCTAGTAGTTTTGTTCCTCAGTGTTCAAAAACTTACCCTTCTTTATGTGCCACAATGTTGGTTTTAATTCTTCTATGTCCTTATAGGTGAGTAATCTAGTGTATAGAGTGTTATGGAAGTAATTGCATGCTCTAGGTGGTGCCAAGTATGTGTGTTGTTTCACACTTTCATTAATTTATTTTAATTTTCATTAACTACCCTAAATAAAGGTGCAATCATGGCAGTTTAGGGTTCAAATCATGAACTCCTTGATTGTTGTGCAAGGGCCCACCTTTGAGAGGAAAGGTGCACAGGTGGACAACATGACACACTTATGTGCCACTTTAATTCTTATAAGGAAAAAAGGACTTAAAGGAAGCATCCATCTTGGATGCTAAACAATTGACAACCAATAAATTTTGAATCACACAACACTATTATTTGAAGAATTACTAGGAGTTAGGACTCTTGCTTATCGAGTTCATGAGAACCGGATGAAAAAGGATACCCAAGACTGGGAGCAAGTGAAACTAATTTGCATTCAAAATGAAACTTGTGCAAAAAATTTTGATCTCTGCTTCTCAAGGAAAGAAAATCCACTACCGAGCTAACCAAAGAAAAAGCTAACACATAAAATCAAGAAAATTTTACCTAGGTGACAACTTACTAGGCACGATGACTAGCCAGGAAAAAAGAAAAACTTGCAAATGATACAATATCCCTAGATCAACAAAACCTGATACCTGGGACTCAAGGATCCGATTGGTTAATAATGTTGAGGAAATTTTTTTGCAAACTCTCCACATCTAGAAAAGTAAGAACTTAAGTGGTGTTCGAGCAAGTTGGATCAAGATCTCATCATTTTACCATTTCCTCCAAACGAAGCACAACAAAGCAAGTGAAAGGAAAAGGAGGGGGAAAAGAAGAAGAAAGAGGGGGGTCCATATTTTTCTGAAGGGAAAAATGGGGTGTGTTGTGATACCACACAACAAATAGCAACTAACAAAACAAAACAAAATAATATAAAGCAAAATCTAGAAATAATAACCATACTTCCAATTTTGCAGTCCTTAAATTATAAATGATCAGACTATCATTCTGCATTCCTTTTCACTTTAATCAACATATTAACATTAAATTTCACTAAGATCATGTGTGTGCAAATGATTTATTCCACTACAGTAAATTCAGAGAATAACATGTGTTTGCATTGACCTACATAATTTAGTAATTATCTTTTAAGACTAGCTTGGATAGAGCCTTGTTACTAGTCAAGCATCCATAGTATCTACAAGGTTATCTCTATAATTCCCCCAAACATAGCTCTTCTATGAGTTAGGATTCTATAGCTTCGATAGAGATATTTGGATAGCCTAAATAGTTGAATTTTTCTCTCTTGATATTTCTTTTGATATTGATTTTTTCATTTGATATTTCATTGTAAGCTCTTTTGCTTCAACTTGCAGGAATGAAGCCTGCTATTAGGTTGGGAAGTATAATGGTAGCAAAGGATAACTATTGTTTTTTCACTCAATGCAAACAACTGTTATCCAAAATTTAGAAGAATTATTTAGGTATGGGCATCTATAGCTCAACATCAACTGAATAATTTATGCAAACTAAATTGAATGAATTCGAACAATTCCCCAATTATCTATAATTAAAGAACTATTTTGGGTCAAAGTATGAATCAAATTTCCATAGTTGACATTCTATTATTTTGACTACCTCTAAAGTTTGCTAACTATTTCATGTCTCAACAACTCAAAACCCCAAAAGGAAAATAAAACAAAAGAAATTGCAAAAACCCAAAAAAGTACTATTTACATATTTACAACAAGAACAAGTGACCAATAGTAGGCTTGAAAATAATGCTCGAGGAAATGCCCATTTACAGGAAATGTAACGTCTTCTATAGTTAGAGTTTTAATCATATATGTGCTATCACATAATATTCCATATAATTGGTAAGAACCAGTTCATAACTTCTAAAATTTACCGTGTTCACCCTTACACTCATGCGCGTTGTCCCAAGATAGGACTAAATTAGATATTCTATTTTTTTTTAATCTAGCCCTTTTGTCGAACCAATGTTTTACTATATACTGATGCCTAGCAAAATGATCTATTTCTCTAGTACACTTTTCATCTAAATGCATCAGTTGTAACAACTGAGTTGCAATCTAGTTAGGTAATCCAATATACTCTTGAGAAAATTTCCAAGTATGGATCTTCAAGTTTATAGGAAATATAGGATCTATCCCATAGACTAAGTGGTAAGGGGAATTCCCTAATGCGGATTTCATCCTGGCATGGTCCACCCAAAGGGAAAATTTCAATAGGGAATGCCATTCCCTAGGATTCTTTCTATTGTTAGTGCCATTTCTAGTTCTCTCATTGTCTAGTTGTGTGCTCTTGTTTTTCATGATATAACTTTAGCTCTGGGGTGTGTTTCATTTTGCACGTGGGTTAAATGGGCTCCCACAAGGGTTGAGCCCAGCGTGCTAGTTTTCATCTCCCGTTGGGGCGGCCTATGTTAGGGTTTTTCCTGGTTTTTCTCTTCCCCATTTTTGGGCCTTTTTGTTTGGTTCCCCTTTCTCTTTTGCTTGCCTTGGCTTTTCTTTTGTCTTTTCGGAGGCGGAATGGATGCTTGAATGGAACTAGAACTTTTCCAAATTTTGAAGTTCTAGTTCCTGTTGACGCATCCGTCCCGGTTCTAATTCTGCGTGCTTGGAGTTTCTTTCCCTTTCTACCTGCATTGAAATTAAGCTAGTCATTTTCGGCTCATGTGTATCTTTTTGTTTGTTTTCCTTTGGAAGGCGGGGCCAGGAATGGAATAAGGTTTTGGAACCTTTCTCATGCTTATGGTTTTGGGTTTTTCTCTGACCCCGACTCCGCTCGCTTTGTTTTCCTTTTGCTTTTGGTGGGGGTGGAACCGGATCGGGGGTTTGTCTTGGAACTTTTTGCGAGGTTCCTGTTTCCATTTTGCCTCCGACTC
>VDFB02213614.1:0-33252 GCA_007258455.2 Sequoia sempervirens
AGGGAAAGAGAGGAAAGATAGAGAGTAGAAAGGGGATGGAGGGAGGGAGAGGTAGGGAGGGAGATATATGTGTGTGATTGAGTGAGAGAGAGAGAGAGAATGGTGAGTTAGAGAAAAGGAGAAATTGAGAGAGAAAGAGGGGTGAGGGACAATAGTGAGAGACTGAGAGGAGAGACAAAAATAAGGGGAGGGAGGGTGAGGTCGAGAGAGGGAGGGAGAGGAGAGATAGAGAGAAGTAGAGAGGGAAGGAGGGAGGGAGGGAGAGTTAGGGAGGGAGATAGAGGTTTGTGTGTGATAGAGAGAGATAGAGAGGAGAGAGTGAGGGGGAGGGAGAGAGAATTATGAGATAGAGAGGAGAGAGTTAGAGAAAAAGAGGGGGAAGAGAAGGATAGAGAGTGAGAGAGAGATGTAGGTAGAGGGAGGGAGAGGAGAGATAGAGAGTAGAGAGTGAAAGAGGTAGGGAGGGAGACATAGGTGAGATACAAAGTGATGGGGGGAGAGGTAGGTAAAGAGAGAGAGAGAGGGGAGATAAAGATAAGTAGAGAGGGAAGGAGATGTAGAGAGAGAGAAGAGATAGAGACAAGTAGAGAGGGGAGGGAGGGAAGCAGATGTAGCGAGGATTAGAGGGGTGAGAGAGAGAGAGAGGGGAGAGAGAGAGGAAGGGAGAGAGACAGAGAGTAGAGAGAAGGAGAGAGTGAGAGAAAGATGATACAACTTGTTGACTACTAAAATTTGACCTCCTGATTATTGAAATTTGACATGTTGATTATTGAAATTTGACATGCTAATTAATGAAATTTGACTAAGTCTAAATTTTTTAAAATCTTCCAAAAACTAGAATTTGCATTATAACTCCTAAAGATTTGAAACCACTCTCAAACATCCTAAAACTATATACATGAAATATAACTTAAAGTCTAAGAAAGTAAATGTCCATATGTAAATGTCAACTTATAGTTTCCCTGGCAGAGAAAGAGAAAATGAAAGAGTTTAGAAAAATGCATTCCAAAAGTAATGAATGGCATTCATTGCAAAATTCAAGCCATTTGGAGAGCGCAAAATTTTGCGCTCTCCAAATTTGGCAAGTACAATATGGCTTGTTACGGTTTTTTTTTGTAATTTGACACCAACTTTGTGCCACAGATTGGTGCACACACCCTACATAATAACTAATAAATGTACATAAGATGTAATATTTAAGTTCACTGTATAGGAATATAGAGAGGGATATACCTATAGGTGAGAAAAATAACTTAGATCTAGGGAAGGAGGGAGGGAGTGTGTGAAAGGTAGGGGAGAGAGATAGGTAGGGAGGGAGAGACTTGAGGAACCTAGAGAGGGACCTCAATTGTTAATTGGTACGATATTGATCTTATGAAGAATACCCATGATTAAGATTGGTTGGTCCTACTGATATTATGCCAAATATTTTTTATTTTCTTTCCCCACTCACTAGAGAATCCATAGCCAAGTTAGAAAAATGCTAGGGAATTAAAGTTCCTAAATTAATAGATCAATTGATAGGTGAACGCTCATAATAAGTTGACACATAGGCATTAAATGCACTTCATGGTAATTAAAATGCTCAAGCATGAATAAAATTGAATTTGTACACCCCATTTATATCATCAATGCATATGTAGTGCATAATTTGATATATTCTTTTAGAATATCATTCCACATGAGTTGACATTTGTCAATACCCTGGGAAAATAATATAGTGAAAACTTGGGTTATGTAGACTAAAGTTTTTGATGTGGAACCTAGACTATTGAAATAAGACAAGATAATAGTTCAACAAAAGCAAAACAAGATTTCTGGCCCTATAGGTTTAATGAGCTTAACTAAAGTTATAGACAATCTCTTTCTACCATTTAATCCAACAGATGGTATTTTTCCTTAGGGAATAAATAAAAATACTATGGATATATATTGTACAAATGTATATAAGAAATTATTCATCTAGATATCACCCACAAGTCTTAAGATTATAAACATGAAGCAACATCTATGATTCATTACAAAGAGGCAAGATAAAATGATCAATATGGCTAAAGGAAAGTTTTTGAGATCTAAATTATATCACTTAATTATATATGTATGTATTTAATTAACATATATACCCCACTTTTAGATTATTGTAATCCAATGGACTAATATATCTTTACTAGCCAAGGTACACCAAGCCATGAGGCCGTGTTCAAACAACTGTCACTTAACTTATGATTGTGAACAAAATAATTAAGAGATCATATTTATAAATCCTTAGTAAACACATGAATATTTTAAAATTCAATCTCAATGGAGGGAGAGAGAGGATCTTCTATATAGAGATAGAGATCTAGATAGAGGGAGAGCTCGACATATTAAGAGAGATGATCTATGTGAGGTAGAGATCTAAATAAATGGAGAGAGACATATTAAGAGAGATATAGAGGTAGAGATCTAGATAACTTAGATTAATTACTCTCAATTTTAAAAATAGATAAATCATTAATATTAAATGTTAACATTTCAAATGTTAATCTAGGAAAGTAATTGTGATGAAAAAAAGTACTTAGCTCTAGAACAATGGAGTTCACACAACTTGAAATAACTATAATGCCACATTGATAGTCCATCAACTCTATTGTGGACCAATTTCAAAAAAGGTAATTTCTATATGCATAGACATGATTTGTGGATTGTGAATCTAATTTGGTATAATGCACCTTCTTATCTTTTGATTCATTGTATTCTTTGCCTTCTCTTTAATCATTAATGATATGTAGTATTGAAATATACCTTGGGAAGGTCGTTGAATCACTAAGATCAAATTATCCTAGGTCATCCCCTAGAAGGATTAGTTTTATAGTTGTAAAAATGATCAAAGACATGAGTCTTTAGACATGCATATGCTAGATCTCTCAGATCTGATGATGTAAATCTAGATTTTTTAGTGCTCCCTATGCGAACCCCAACCTTGGTACCTGCAAAACAAAGAGAATAAACACCTCAAGTTAGATATTGCAAGCCAAAACAAGGATTCCTCATGAAATCCATTTACAAATTCAAAATAGGAAAGAAAACAATGAAGAACACAATATAAATGACAAACTAGATTGAATCCTTATTTAAATGTGCAAACTCATGATCCCATGGGGGAATTGGTGCCAATTTGATGTGAAAATTGGCCATTTCCCAATTTCTAAAATCCAAGCTTCGAATGTTGAAGAGATTGATCCACTTTGTTGGTGAAGAATGAAGACTCCAAGCCAAAAATCTGCAAAACCTAGCTATGACTCAATGATAATGGATGAAATTCAAGAGATATTTGAGCATGGTAACTTTGCTTGGATTGTGGATGATGAAATGAGGATATGAGCTCCTTATTTATAGAATTCCAAGATGGATGAATGTCCAAATTTGAGCAATGTGGGACTAACATTCATCCAATGATATGATGCCACTTGTCAAGCTATGAATGGATGAGGATGTGCAAGATTTGGGGTTTGTGCCAATAAATGCATAATTTTGAATTTCAAATTTGTTGAAATGACATGCAAGAGGGAAGGGAAAATGCAATAAATGCCACTTGGCTCAAGGCAAAGGACATGTAAGATGAATTTATTGCCTTGTTGAATGTACATGTTGACTTGGAATTTTGAATTCAAATTGAGAGAATATTCCAAAAGATGCCTTGTGAGGAAAATAGAGATTTAATAAATGAATTAAATCTATTTTCATGTGCAACTTGCATTATCTAGAGGATGTGACATGAGATGAGATTAAATTAATCAAGGGTTAATTAATTTAATGAGAGAGGTTAGATGATGTGACCTATTTGACTCAAATTTATGGATTTATTTAAATCAAATAAGAGAGGAATATGATAAGAGGTTAATTAAATAAGGATTTTGATTTATTTAATTAAAAGGGATGGTGTTAGATCAAATAAGGTTTTAATTTATTTAATTTAATGGATAGACTTTAGAGATTTAATCAAATAAATTGATTATTTAATTAAATAGGGATAATTAGATCAGATGGATTGATTTAATTAAGAAAAGAGATTGACTTAATTAGATAAAATGATTTATTTAATTAAGAGACGAATATTGATGAATTTAATCAGATAGGGGGATTTGATTAAATGGTTAGACTGAGGGATGATTAAGGAAGAAACGATGTTAGTAAGTCAGGATCAGATGTAAAATGTCAATCAATATATTTTACGTGTCTATACTCCCAAATTGAAATATTCCTATAATGAATGGATCTTGAAGTGTTGGGAAGATAAAAATGCATGCAATTAAATTCCCTTTAATATAAAGACGTAATAACAAATCATGCAAAATGTGTAGGTCAAGTTGGTTCATGGTGGGAAAGAAATGGATGGGAGTTTGTATATATTTAAGCATAAATCAAGTGACCTAGATTAAATGATAATTTTGTTTTCACTAAAAATCTATATTTTTGGAACAATATTAAAAAATAGAAAAGAAAAAAGATGCATACCTTGTTTTCATCTATAATATCTTTACAAGTTTTCTTCACGTAATCTTTGTGCTATTTCTGTTGAATGCTTTCATGCACTCTTTTTTTGTCTTGTCCTTCTATTTCCCATCTCCTTCTTTGTAAAATATGGCTTGAAAATTCCTCTCTCAAAGATTTTCTCCTCCAAAATCTACCTTGTAGAACAAAAATGCAAATTTATCTTGCTATATTGATTTTTTTTAAAAAGAAAAAATAATTGCTAAATTTTTGGATTGAAATGATATAAAAAATCACACAGTTTCAATCTAGAAATTTAGCAATTGATTATCATGGACCGTGGAAACTTGATGTTGTTAATTAAGAAAAAACAACTTCCTATTTATATGCATCACAAAATAAATAATTTTTTTAGAAAAGGGTTAAATATGCCTTCAAATCAACCATTAATTTTTTTATATTATTTAATTTGTAAACCTTTGTTTGAAGGTGGTCGTTGGTCATGTTGTACAATATTTTTATAGATTGGATTTAAAAATTAATAATTTGTTTCATAATTATAATTTACAAGGAATTTAATTGAGGAATTGACTTAAAATAAATGCCACAATCAATCTAATAATCACAAGTCATAAAAAACTTGGCTCTCATACCAAAATGTAACACTATTTTCCCTTAATTATAAAATTGGACATATTTAATATATTAGAGTTATTTTTATATGGTAGCAAATTTTTTAGTGTTATTATATGTTTTAAATATTGTTAAGTATCTATAATTTAAATACAAATATATAAACTAGTTATTTATCAATGTTAACTAACTTAATACTTAAGCACATTAAGAGTACCATTATTAATATTAAAATTTGTATCTAACAATATGAGTATGATCAACATAAACAAATAACATCATACAATAATTTAATTGAATCAACCCCATCTCATTCATAATTAAAATATCTTTTAATAAGTACAATACTTATTTGAATCATAGCACTTGGAAAGCTCATTCTCACTCTAGGAAGATTTTAGTGGTATTGGCCCTCATAGCTATGACACACATCGAAGAACGTGTGTAAAAACACAAAGTGCACTTACTCACCATGCAAATGCATCAAAGCCCTGACTAGGACAATCTCGAGTGTACTCTCTACCCTGAGTTGGACAAACTCTTTGTACCCCCTCCTTAAATGTCCATATCCCACCAAACCATCATCTTCTTCCTCGAGTGATCTCCATGCCTCTTTCTAAGTCTCACATAAATGCTTTATATATGCCTTAAGGGTTGGTTTTCAAACAATCACACCCTTTCACAAAGGTTGTCTTTAATTATCATAAATAAATATAATTATTCACCTCTTTTAAAAGAGTTTTCATATATATTCTTCATTAATCTCCATTTTAACCAAAGGATCATATTATCCTTTATTTTCTCTATCTCCTTTTAATGCTTTCATAACTTTATTTTTACTTTGGGGAAAAAGTTTCATAACTTTGTTGAAGACAACTTCCTTCTAGTGGAATGAGGTATTTATGAGGGTATTTGAGTTGCTAAAGAAAGTCATGTGCTTGAGTCTAGTTCTAGCTACCCTATATTTTTCTAAAACATTCATCATGGAATGTGATGCTTTGAGTCATGACATAGGAGAAATACTCATACAAGAAGGAAGACCCATAGCATTTGAGAGTTGCCAACTCAAAGGTAAAAATTTGTTGTTCAAAACCAACTTACGAGGAGGAAATGTTGGTTATCTTTCATGTAGTCAAACAATGGATACATTATCTAATGGGAAGACACTTTAAGGTAAATAAAAAACATGATAGTCTCAAATATTTCTTGGAATTTAGAGGTTGTCATTTGAGGAACAACAAAAAATGGGTTACAAAGATGTTCAAATATGATTTTTATATCATATATAAGAAGGGAAATAATAATATTGTGATTGATTCACTATTGAGGTGAGATGAACACACATAGTCACTAAATTGTATGATATTTCTATAATACAAATTTATTGGGTAAATGATCTACAAGAGATGAGTGGCAGGATTCAAAGACATAAATTCTCATTAAGAAACTCTAGCAAGATTCAAGCATTTTAGATAAATTTTCATGGAAGATTTTTTTTTGTGGTAAAAGGGTGTGCTATACCTTTGGAAGAATTCAACCCTTAAGATTAAGGTGTTGGAGGAATTGCATTCTTCTCTAATAGGTGAGCACTATGGATTCTTGAAAACTTATCATAGAATTAATAAAGATTTCTTTCAGGAGGGGCTAAAAGGGGATGCTAATTTTTTTTATAGCAAAATACATGGTATGTCACCAAAATAAAGGGGAGATAATTAAGACTTCAAGTCTTCTACAATCCTTATCTACCCCAAGTCAATGATGGGAGGAGGTATCTATGTATTTCATCACAGGTTTGATTAGACTTAAAGGACAAAAATTTATCATGGTTGTAGTGAATTGTCTCACCAAATATGCATACTTTTGTGCTTCACCTCACCCTTTGGTAGCAAACACTGTAGCAACAAAATTTATGAATACTATTAAAAAATTATATGGGACTTCAAAAGTGATATTAAGTGATTGTAATCTTATATTTACAAGTAATTTTGTACTAATTGATTTTCTTGTTCGGGTACTCATTTGGTTTATAGTTCATCATATCATCCCCAATTTGATGGAAAAATAGAAGTAGTCAACAAATATTTGGAAGGGTACCTTCGATGCTTTACTTTAGATAAGCAAGAGATGGGTGCCACAACTACCACTATCAGAATGGTAGTATAACACTTCCTTACATACTTCTTCAAAGATGCCTCTATTTTTGGTACTATTTGGGTACCGACCACCATCAATCACCTCTTCTTTAAGGGCACAACCAAAGGTTAAAACAATTGAAGAACACATTTAAGATCAACAAGAGGTACTTGCTATCTTTTGAGATAACCTAACACTAACACAAAATAGAATGATGTAACTGGCTTATCAATATCATAGTAAAAGGAATTTTAAAGTGAGACATATGATATTTGTGTAATTACATGTAAGAAAATGCCTCTAAAATAAAAATAAAAAACATAAAAATAATAAGCTTGAACCCAATTATTGTGGTCCTTATAAGGTGTTATAGAAGATTGAAATTGTAACATATCAATTGGAGTTACCTATGTCAATAAAAATTCATCTAGTTTTTTATGTTTCATGTTTGAAGAAGGTTATTGGGAAAAAGTTGTAGCCTAGATTGAATTACCAAAGTTTGATGAGGAGGGAAGAATTGTTTGGAATCCTGAGGGAATTCTTGAAACACACACCAAGAGGCTACAAATAAGGAAAATCATTGAGTATTTGATAAAATGGAAGAACTCTCTAGTTGAAGAAGCTACTTGAGAAAATGAAGATTTTGTGTAAAAGTATCTATATTTGATCAACATTGAGTATACCACTTTTTTGAAGGGGGGCATGTTATGCCCTTAACCAGGCTATATGTGCTTAGGGTTATGAGTAGTCATCTTATGGCTACCTTAACATCTAACTAAGTTATATAATCACTATTATAGTCTTATATATGTATTTAGGTTGTCTTAGGGGTTATAATTAAGTATCTAAGATGGCATGAGTAATAGCCATGCCATTATTAGGTATATATATGAGATAGTGGTAAGTTTATCATCATCATTTTATGAATTGTATTCTCACTGGAGATATTTGGAGGTTTCCCCCCTCAAAGTGGCTTGTTATTCTTAATTATTCTTAATTATTTATAAAATATTTCATATTATCTTCCCCTTTTGTGCAATTTATTTTATTATAGGAATTTGTTCTATATTGAGGGCATCAATGATGAAGAAGAGGCATTGGAAATTGTGGAAGATTCAAAGTATCTCCAATCAACTATTTCTTACCATGCATTTATTAGGCATTAGTGTCCCAAAATCCCTCAAGGCATCGAGTTTACTTAAATAAGAAGTGTCAATATTGGTTTGACTTTGGGAATACTCATAATTTCATTAATAATATGTTGAAAACACAATTGAATTATTTGTTTACCCAAACCTATATTTTTAAGTTATGATTATGGATGAAGACATAGTTAGGTGTTCGAGGAAATGCAACAATATTAAACTCACCATGGGAGAGTACATGTTGGATTGCCTATGTTCACTATCCCAATGGCTAGAGTAGACATTATTTTGGGAGTCCAATGGATCAATACCCTAAGAACAATTAATATGTACTTCTAATACATGTTCGTGCATTTTTACTCTGTGGATAAAACATTTAAACTAAGAGGATTGTATGCAAAGTGTCCACAACTAGTAAGCTCTCACCAAATGCAAAAGATATGTGTTGAGGGGGTAGATAAGGGTGTGGATGAATTTCTTTAATTAGAAGTGTATTTCAATTAAATAGTCCCACATCACTAAATCCACAAGAAATTATAGATGGGCACTCAATAATTTTGGGGAATAGGCCAAAATTATTTCCTCCTAAAAGATATCCTAAAGGTACACCATTCATCACCTCTTCTTTGAAGGTACTCCAAAAGGTTAAAGTAGTGGAAAAACACATTCAACACTGATAAGATGTACTCTCAAGTCTTAATGAGAATAAGGAAATGCCATAATAAAATTAAGCAACAAGTTGATTAAAATGAAACATTTCAACCCAAAATAGAGTTACCAAGACTTGGTGTGAAGGACATAATCATATTAGAACCTAAGGAAATCCTTCAGACATGAACCAAAAAATTACAAAGAAGACATTATTGAGTATCTAATCAAGTAGAAGAATCTAGATAACAAATATGCAACATGAAAAGATGAAGCATTCTTACAAGAACATCCATAGATCATCAACATTGAGGATAATGTTGGTTTTAAGTGGAGGGGCATGCTATGCCCCTATCTTATAACATGTATTAGATATGTCATAATCTATGATGGGCCACATAATTCTTAATCGAGTTTGTTATGAGTTCATGAGAATAATTATAATATGCTAAGTTAGCCTCATTAGGCTTAGGATACTAGAATATTTTAATGATGCCTATATATAAGAGGTAATGAGTAGTTGTTAATAATCATATTGTGAATTATGTTCTTGTTAAAGACTTATGGAGGTTTCCCCCCTCAAAGTGGCTTATTATTCTCAAGTATTTGCAACACATTTCTTATTATATTCTTCTCCTATGCAAGTTATTTTATTACATAACTTGCATATTAGGCTTCATTGTCAAATTAACATCGTTGTCATGATTTTATGGTAGTGGCTACAATCTTTCTAATAGTCCTCGTATACTTGAGATATGATGTAGACCATTGATCCATTTGATGTACGAGATCTCATTGCATTTTATAGGGGAATGCGTATTAATGTAATAATATTTATGAGATTTTTTTCTCTTTTAGATATTCTAAATAAATTAAGGTTAGTTTTTAAATATACCACATTAACTTGTAATTTGAAATAATTCATTCTATTAGTCCTTGTATACTTGAGATATGATGTAGACCATTGATCCAATTGATGTTGTACGAGAGCTCATTGCATTTTATAGGGGAATGCATATTGATGTATTAAGAAGTATATATAAGATAATTAGCTCATAACAATTAGTAAGAGAGGGAAACAAGAACCCAAATTAAGAAATTCATATTTAAAGGTTTGAAGTTTAAATCCATGCTTACAAAAATAATCAATGCCCATATAAATATAAACAAGGAGAATGAATAATTACATATAGATATCACATTCAAATCATAAAGATAAAAAAATAATAAAGACATATTAAAATAAAAATATATACCAACAACCATATAAAATATATTATCTTATATATACTTCTTAATTCATATAAAATAACCTAATTACCATTAAAAAAATCATAAATATAATTTTTTACCATAACACCAATCATTTCTTTTATATTTATGTTCTATATTCCATAGATATATTCCCTCTCTTCTAATTATAAAATATCAATATTTGAATAGACGACTCATTATGGAGATGAGAGTAAAATAATGAGACATGACCAAAACTCTCATGCTAGCTCTTCCTTTATCAATGATGAGACATAAATATTCTTGAACTATATGGAGATGAGAGTAAAATAATGAGACATGACCAAAACTCTCATGCTAGCCCTTCCTTTATCAATGACAAGATATAAATATTCTTGAATTATTTTTAAACTAGTCAAATATTTAATAGTAATATTTATGATGGGTGGAGCCCTTACCTTTTAATAACCTACACAAACCATTGACAATATTCTAAATTTTGCCACTAACCTAAGGAAAAGGAACTCAAGTCTATTGTTGTACTAGATGTTTCCTCTCACAGTCCAATTTGACCAATCCTCTTATGTTCCACGAGATAAAAGCATTTTTCATATGGAGGAAGGTAAAATAAGATAATATTTAAAAAAGTATGAGAAATAAGAATATGGCTATTTTGTAATGAGAAGGTTGTGGCAACATAAATTTATGTAATATTGTATTAAATACAAAGACATTCTAAAGATTGACAATCTACTCACCTTATTTAAAGATACAAGATTGAAAAATAACACTTTTTAATCAAAATTCACCATTAGAATTTTTTTTTTTTTTTTTTTAATTTTCATTTTTTTGTAAAAGTAATTAAACAGCCCTTATATCTTATAAATATATTAACATAAAACACTTTTATTACAACTCTTAATCTTGTAAGCGTGAACAAATTTGTTCAACACTCTTATGCCTTAACCCAACTTCAAACATTACTACTTTTGTCATTTATATACAAGTCTAAAAAATAGTAAATAAAATTAAAATAGTCTTCAAATAATTAAGCATAAATAAATGTAAATGTGTAATGAAAACAATTTATTTCATATAATTAAATTAAATTAAAAATTTGTATTTGATTACATCTAAATAATAAATGAAAAGAACAAAAATAAATGTATATTTTGATGTTTAAAAGAAGAATATTAAAAGAATTAAAAAATTGATACAAATTTCAAATTCAAGATGAATAAATTAAAACAAACGTGTTATGTAAATTCTCAAACTCTATGTGAAAAAAAGTTAAAAATGGAGTAAAATTTGAAATTGTATGTGAATCTAAGTTAATCATGCACCTTTGGCCTTAACCCTTACATTTGTAGTTTTGACCCAATGGATACAATTTTGAACTTTTTGCTATGATCCTAAACATGTGATTCTCATCACTTCGGTACATGTAATAAATATTGGCTTGTACCTACAATAGAAATTGTGGTAGTGTCAATGTACATCATTGGAACATGCTATGCTAAGAATAAGAGCTAACTTTTTCCTACTTGCACTTTAATTAAGACTTGTTACAAATTTAATGATTTCAATAAATGTTGTAAGACGACAAACAACAAACATAATTAACACTAATACAATTATTATGATTTTAATGCTTAAAATTTGATGCTTAATTCAATAGATATCAAATGACCTAATGCAAGAATTGATTTTTTTAATACTTATAATACTTATTAATACAATAACTAATAACTATTACAAATGATACCACTGGTACAAAAGATTACATATTGAATGTTAAATAATCCTTATAATACATGTAAAAAAAAATTCTACTAATAAATAAATAAAACCTTATAAAATAAGGTAAAGTAATATCCTTTCATACATGTTGTGAATACAAAATTAAAAAAATTAATTCTTTTATTTGAATGCACATTCCTACCATATCCTCACCCCCACACTCCACCCAAAAGAAAAGGCTTTGAAAGGCAATTGGGTATTCAAAGAGACATGTTAATTTTGCTTTTGGGATGCAAGATTCTTTCTGAAGATGAATAAATTAAGACAAATGTGTTATGTAAATTGTCAAACTCTATGTGAAAATAAGTTAAAAATAGATGTGAGTAATGTTGATGTGTTTTTTATGCACTTCTCAACACAGGCAGTGCGTAGGTGCACTACCTCTCTTGAAAGACAATCTTCCACAATCGGATTGCAGAACACTATCCCAAGGTCTCTAATGTCAGGTCTTGACAGTGCTTGGAATATCTCAGTTGTTTGATGTGATTTGTTGGAATCACAAGGCGGTCTTATGTAGGTGATACAAAGTGTGGGAAGTTGGATCTTGAAATGGAGTTCTTGGAATGGAAGAGTTGTTATGCATTGGCTGCAGGTTCAAACAGTAGATCTGGACTCCATTTTGTCATTGGATTTGGCTTTACAATGTGCAATGAACCTTAGCATAGGTTACTCATTAAAAAAAAGGGGAAAAGAAGGTAAGGAAAAGGGAAAGTTCCTAAATCTGCAATCAACTGTGAATAGTGACAATGAAGCTCCTGCAATGGACATCCTCTTAAAAAAATATCCCACTTAACCAGAGATCTCACAATATCATGGAACTTGTGCTATCTTCTAAGGTCTGCAAATGCTTTGTCCTTCATTCACCATGTATATGCATGAATCAAAGATAAATGTTTTGGAGCAGCTTTGAATTCGAGCCCAGGCTAGCTTTACACAGCTATTCACCATCAGCAAACAACAAAAAGTATGGGTTGAGAAGTTATCAACATAGCAGGAGTTTTCATGATCACAAGATAGCATTCCTAAAATCTATTGAAACAAGAAACAGCTAACTAGAACAGCAATAAAGTCTAAGTCAAACATCTAACAATGGAGATTGAACCAAACAACATGTGAGAAACTCAGAAAATGCACCAAGTCAATGTATTTTCTTTATAAATTTTTGCAGCATGTCTTTACAACAACTCAACCCCCTTTGCAAATGAGAAGAGAGCCCTATTTATAGTTTTCCAAAAGTCAAATGAATGGCCAAGATTAATTCATATTGTGTGGCCACGATTCATTACAAAATAGGGTTTCACCTACCCCCAATATTTCACAATTTAAAATTACATTTTGTCATTTTCCCTGATTCGTCACCTAGTGACAGCACTGTAGCTCTTTTGTCATTTAGCGGATTGTTGTTTTCACTGTAGCTATTCTTTAGGGAGCTCTTTATCTTTGATAGGGTTGTCTTCCTGCCCCTTGGAAGCTGTGTATTCTATGAACTTGAGGACGATTACCTGGAGTTTGTCTATTTCGATGATTTCATATCGTAGCGCCTGGTAGCTCCATTCCTTCGCATTATCCTCCAGCCTTTTCCAATCCTCATCATACTTTGAGCCTTGGTCTCTGAACAACTCCGATTGATAGAAGGCGCGGGCATCAAAACTCAGGAATTATGTTGTGATTTCACTAGCCATCCTGTCCTTCATCTTCTCCTGGAAGTAGGGTTTTTGTCTTTTCCGGATCCATTTGTACAGTGGGCATGTCCTAGTCTGTCATCAGCTTAAGGTATCGAGCACATTCTGCCCTGATTTCTTTGATCCATTCAATGTCCGGATCTACCTTGCTCGTGATTTGTTCCAACCTCTCCTTCCAGTTGTCAAAGTCTCGGCGCCATACATCCATCAGCCAGTGATCTTCTCTCTTAAATGCAAGCTTCTTCTCCCACGTGGCTTCTGGTAACTGAAGGATAGCTTCGATCCTTGGAAAGGTGGAGTCGTAGGTTGCAGGGAAGTCGGTACAGAGCTTCCTAGTGCCTTCCAGGGATTGCAACAAGTCCAAGAACTTGTTGGCTGTTCGCACAGCTCGGCTAATTCCCATGTTTTCAACGTATAAGACTCGTCGGAACTAGTCCTCTGTGGTCTTCTCCAAGTTCTTTCTTCTTTCCATCTTATCGATCTGCTCTTTGGATAGTAGCTGGGGTGCGGTTGCAGATGTGGTAGGCAGGTCGTCTACTGAAGACCATTGCTGTATGTAATCTGTTAAGGCCGCAACCTGTGCCTTGAGCTCATCCTTCAAGATCTTATCTTGTTTTATTAGATGCGCCACCGTAGCCACTGACTCTTCAAGGTGCCCAATTTTTCTGCTCCCTGGTGGCAGTTCCCAAGTCGACGGTGGAGATATTGTAACTCACCCTAGCCTGGCCAATTGTAGGCATTGCTATTTGTGCCGCTCGAGACCCGAAAGCATCCATCGTTACCCTAGATCAGACCTTGGGCTTCTTCTCTTTCTTTGTCGTGGTTTGGGCTCGAGCCAAGATGGCTTCTAACCTTGCCCTTGGGTCCTTTAGCACAGGGTTTTTTCTTTCGAGCTGCCTCTCCAACCACTCAGGTACAACAGATTTCCCCTTTGGCGAATCATGGTCACCTCCGCCCTTCTCAGTCAAGGCCAAGATTTCCGCTCCTTTTCCCCCTGGGGATTTTTCTTTCTCTCTGGCAGCATCTCCCTCCTCCTCATCAGAGTCATGGATGAACATGAGGCATTTGATAGGCAGCCCGGTGGGTGGTTGCTGAATGGGACTTTCTTTTCTTGCTGTTTCTTCTTCCTTCTTTTCCTCAGTACACTCAACCTCGGGACTTCTGACAACATGGGTTTCACCCTTAGTTAAATCCTTTTTCTGCTGTTCTTCTGGTGTCCGCCCTTCTTCATCATGGGGTGACCCCTCTGCCTCTGCCCCAGTGTCTTTCAGCTATTGTGCCATTTCCTCCTCAAGGTCATCATCAAAAGTTTGTATGATTTCCTTAGCACCAGAGCTATCTTCTTCGTCCTCACTCTTAGAAGAGCCTGTTTCTTCCTCCTCATAAGCCACCCTGTCGATGGTTTGGTGTTCGTACTCCGAGTGCTCATGGTACTCATCGGCCTCCTCCTCAACAGGCTTCGAGGCCTCCCGCTCTCGTTCCTCCCACTCCTTAGAGATTAGCATGGTGGCCTCCATGGTCGGTGGCCCTGTCAGTGGTTGTGAAGATTGAGCAGTAGCAAGGACTTGTGCAAGGGTTGCTTGGAGAGTTAGATCCATTAAGATCTGGGAGAGCTCAGGGGGAAGGTTCTGCATGTGCCTTGAAAGAGCCTCGAGCATAGTGGTAGTGGGAATAGGTGTCATTATTGTTGCCAGAGGGAGTGATGTGATGGGTGACATGGCAGCAGAGGAAGGGGGAGTAGTCATGTCGGAAGAGGAGTCAATAACCACCACAGACTCGGCTGGAGGCGAAGGGGCAAGATGGACAGAAATGTCCACTGCTGGCGGAGATGTAGCGACCATAGCGAGGGAGGTGGGTGGTGCAACTGGAGGGGCAGGGAGAGCCAAGAGAGGCTCCAATTGATCTGTACCCCCCTGCCTCCTTCTCTTGGGTTGAAGATTGTTTTGCAGTACTTTCTGCCTGCTTGAGCCTTTTGGGAGGTGAGCCTCCCGTTTTTTTCCTTGTGTAGACCTTTGGGTCTGATGACTGTTCTGTTTCAGTCCCTTTTCTCTTCTTGGACCTGGTGACCGGAGGAGACTTGGAGGTCCCGCTAATTGTAGTGGTGGCAGCAACATTCTCTGTGGAACTTGGCTCACTTTTGAGCCCTTCATAAGTCAAGACTACTCCTTGTCGCTTTAAATGAGCCACCTGCCCATCGATCCACTCCTTGGTACGGGCTAAGATTGGCTGGGTTATGGTATCTAGGTCATCGACCTCCTGTTCGTCCCAGTCAATTGATGGTATTGGCAGATTGGTGACTGTAGGGTATCTGGGATGCATTATGGTGGCCTCATCCTCCTCGACTTGGTCCGGCACAGGGAATGGCTGCACCCTCCTTACGAATTGTACAGTCATTCGCATGTAGTGCCTTGCGCACACTTCTTTATCATCCTGCAGTCAGCCCAAAATCCTCAATGTGGTGAAGATGGGCATATGCTAGCCCCAGCGCTTTCCTGACGTGGCCATGCGGGTCCATCCGTGGGCGAGCAGTGTGTAGGTAGAAGTGGTAATCCTTCAGCTCTTTCTCGGAGTTACCGACACACTGGGAAGTTTGCAGTTTGTACATGCCCTGGCCCAAAGTCATGGGATAGGAGATCCCTGCTATGTGTTTGTTGCTGAAGATTGCCTGTATATGTTGGAGCTGCCAAGAAAGCTCCAGAAGGATGATCCGGTTGTTGGGGTACCGAGGTAATCTGTTCGGCCTTTCAGTGAAGCCCTGGGCACAAATGTACATGAACTTCGGATACTGGATAAAGAGGAAGGCATACTGTTTCAACAATGCCCTGGCGCTGTGAGAGACCCTCCTCTCGAAGTCTCTGGCAATCATTCTGATAATATGGCCGGTGAAGGCGTCGTTTACTTTGCAGTAATCCCTTTTGAAGTTTCGGTATTGGAGCTGCGGGTACTTATCATATGCCTTGATTCTTCGCCCCTGCTCTTGACTGGGTGCCACAAACAACCCACTATACTGTCTTCGATCTGCCAAAGAATAGACGAGATAGGAAGTCATATAGAATTTGGAGCTCTTCTTTATGTTGACAAACTGCTCGTGGAAGCAGTCGCTTATGATTCCTCTCCACTAAAACAAAGCCTTTGTGGTCACATCCTTGTTTCGACGCAGAATCTGCTCAATGAAGTACACCATCCATTCTTGGAAGAAGGCCGCAGTAGGAAGACCCATAACTCGGCTCAACATGGTCACCAAATCGTGGTAATCTTCGTGGAAATCGCTGCGGAAGATTTCCTGAGGAACCTTTGTAGCGCTGCCCTGCCTTTCTTTGAGCCAATGCAAATTGATTGACTTCTTACAGCCCGTCGGATTATCATCCCACGCCGCCTGGCATTCTTCTAAGGTGGGGACTTCCATCTCTTCAAATGTGGGAATATGGAAGGTCTTTGTGATCCCTTCAGGCGACATGTCAGCGAGAATGTTTCCCTTTTTATCAACGATTGTCCTTGTGTCGGTTTGATATGCTTCCCGACAAGCCATGACCAATTCATGGGCCACGAGAGATGGAGGGAATCCAACAGCCTTAGCTATTCCACTCTGTCTTATCAATCTTGCATTCTTTGTTGTTGGGTTAACCTTGACCCTTTGCGTGAATTCATCGATGTCAACCTGGCCTATGTTGGTGTCAGTGATCTCCTTCCAATCTGTGGTGACTTTTGAGTGGAGAGGCTCGCCCTGGAATTGGTATTTTATCTGGTCCTTGTCTTCTTTTCCTCAAGGGGTCCTTCCTGACTTCTTACCCTTGTCCTTTTCAGCGGATGCCCCTGAAGGTCCTGCACATGATTCCATATATTCTACAAGCAAGGGCAAAGTCAGCACAATAAATCACAAAAGCATTCATGTTAGCCAATACCCTAAAAATAATATTTATTTCAAATAGCATAACATGACCTTTATCCTCAGATGTTATTGATCTTTTGATTAAGGGCATTTGGACAATTCGGGCCCGGAGGGCCGAACTTCCCTACCAGGAATGTTGTTTGGAAGGGAAAACACGGCGGAAGGCTCTCGGAGACTCCCTTCGGTCAAATTTTAGTATTTCAAGAGGTTCGCAATGAAGAGGACCGAAATTAAGTATGTGGGTCGAAGTTAGATTACAGATTTGGGCTCGTTTGGATCAATTTAAGAGAACTCGAAAGTCCCGGGCCAGGGAGCCGTCAGGAGATAGTAGTTTGGAATGACAGACAACAAACGGAAATCTGGAGATGAAACTCTGGGGTACGGGGTCTGGTGGGCTGAAGGGCGGCTGACAGTACGTCATTTTACTTTTGAGGGTTCGGGCCGGCAACACCGGGAAGGCGTTCGAACTTCGCCGTTTGGGATGGCAAACGCCGGACGGAAGTCCGGAAGGGGCAGCCCGGCAGTTGGGGCTCGGAGGGTGAGGTTTACTCGTTCGCAACGGCGGGCGAGGACAGGAGTCCCGAGCTACGGGGCCCGGTGCGGATGAAGGCGTTCAGAGTTCAAGTGACATCCCATAGTGAACAGAGGTCTGGAGTCCGGCAGTCAGAAGGACGCCTGGGAAGGGGGTCAACAAAAGGTTACGGCGAAGTGCGAAGTCATGCCGACAGCCGGGAGCAAGACCGGACCCGGTAGAGGGGTCCACCATTCAACTTTGTTTTACCTCGACAGCGGATGGAAGGGTGGAACCCGGAGGTCGGAGGGGCGGAGAGAGATCGCCGTGAAGGACGACGTTGCACTCGCGGCACCCCAGAAGCGGAATACTGGGGTTCTGGGCCCGAGGGACTCAAAGGGCGTTCGTTCAGTTTGAAGTTCGCACGACGAGGAGAAGGGCGGGCAGCAGAAGCCGGGAGGTCGGTGTTAGATTGCCGTTTTTGACGCGGCGGAATATGAGCGGACTTCCGAACAAGGAAGTCCGACGGGCCGGGCCCGAAGGGAAGAATCGCCACCGGTGGCAAGGTTCATTGTTTGAGTTAGGACGGCCAAGACAAGCCCCGGGCCCGAAGGAGACAATCTCCCTGTGCGAAGAACGACCACAGCGAGGGAAAGTCCTGGATTCGCGATGAGGGCATCATTGAAGGTTTCTCGAGTTTTCAACACGTGGGTTTTGTGTGCAACGTCATTTTTTATCATCTTCATGCCTTCTTAATGTTTGTTGTTCATTCAAATCCTTACAAATCACAAAAGAACGCACGGGAGGGTGCCGATGGCGATGATCGTGAGGGTGCTGAAGACGGTGGGCTCCCCAATCAAGTTTTCCAATCACTCTGCAAATGTATTAGATGATAATGACGGGTCAGAGTGGGTATTTTATACCCCTGATCGTAATTAATGACCCCATTAAATGTAGGTACGACGAGGAAAAGGTTGGTGAGTTTGAATGTCGGCAACAGTGGCGGGCAACCCGGGGTCCGAAAGCCGGGAGGGCGCAAGTCGGCGGCCGCCTTGAATATTTCGGGTTGATCAGGGCGGCGACGACGGAGAGCGAGTCAGGGCCCGGATGGCGGGGTTCTGCCAAAGATCCGCCGTCGCGGACGGTGGAACCATCACAGAATTCTGAACAAGGAATTCCGGATGATCGGGCCTGGAGCACCAGACGGCAGTCAGGGTTTCCCGCAGATTTCAGTCGGTAAGTAAGGTGGTGGGACGCGGAAGGTGGGATTCCGTCAGTGGTCCGCCGCGAAGGACGACGAAACACAGACGGAACCCCGGGAGAGGAACTCCGAGGATTGGGGCCCGAAGGGACAAACGGCCGCTAGAACCTCCACAAATTTCAGCAAACGACAAAAAGGGGACTTGGACTCCAGAATCCGGGAGGACGCGAAGCGGACGCCGTCAGGAACGTTAGGTTTAGCGGGGAAACCCGGCGAGGGAATCCCGGACGGCCGGGCCCGGCAGGGCTCGGGGCCGTTGGCAGGGTCAAACTGCTAGAGGGACCCCGCGAGGCGCCAAAACACAGCAAAATTAAAAGGGGAGGTCATGGTCAATTTATGGTGGGACTTTAAAGCAATATTGACCATCCGAGACACCAAAAAGGGAGGCACGCAAAACGAGGTGGTGACAAAACGACCCGACAAGGCGAAAGAAAAGAGGGTCCCCATTCCGAACGGGGCGTATGTGCTGAGGGCACAACAAGTAAAATTTGAAACTGTATGTGAATCTAAGTTAATCGTGCACCTTTGACCTTAACTCTTACACTTGTAGTTTTAATCCAGCTTGATACAACTTTGAACTTTTTGTTATGATCCTAAACATGCGATTCTCATAACTTTGGTACATGTAATAAATATTGGCTTGTAATTGCACCTACAATAGATAGTGCCAACCAACATACTTGCTCTGCTAAGAATAAGAGCTAACTTTTTCCCTCTTTACACATTAATTAAGCCTTGCTACAAATTCAATGATTTCAATAAAAGTTGGAAGACAACAAACAACAAACATAAGTAACACTAATACCACTATCATGATTTGAATGCTTAAAGTTTGACGCTTAATTCAATAGATTCTGAATGATCTAATACAAGAACTAATTTTTTTAATACTTATAATACTTGTTAATAAAATGACTAATAACTAATACCGCTGGTACAAACGATTACATATTGAATGTTAAATAATCCTTATAATACATGTAAAAAAAATTCTAATAATAAATAAAATACAACCTTATAAAATAAGGTAAAGTAATATTCTTTCATACATGATGTGAATACAAAACTAAAAAAGAATTATTATTCTATTTGAATGCATACTCTTGCCATATCCTCACCCCCACCATCTACCCAAAAGAAAAGGGTTTGAAAGGCAAGTGGGTATTGAAAGAGACAGGTTGTTAATTTTGCTTTTGGGGATGCAGGATTCTTACTGGCTAGTTTTGCTTTTGGGCATGCAGCATACTCACTGGCTAACACTTTACCAAGGGAATCAATTGACCAGAAATAATTTCCACAGGCAAAGCAAAAGGAAGGCATAAAATTGACTCATCATTAGCCATGTTGACCTGCAGGAACCCAAAGAAGGAAAAACCCTAATAATTAGGTACTTATTATCCAGCACTCACAAGTCTAACACTGTTTTGCTTACAATTTAAAAAGATGAAACTGTCAAAATCAGATCTCTCATGACGCATGCATTACCACGTTTTCAATACCCATTGGAAACCTCACAACAAAAGATCGCTGCAATTATGACAGATTAAACCCACATTAACATCAATAATTAAACATGGGCAAAATATAAAACCCTAACTCAGGAATTTACTTTGGTTGTCTTAAGCCCCGGGCATGTTACTTGGCCGACAATCTTTGTAAACAGCTAGACCGTTGGATTCTTTAGATGAGGTGTCGGCTTAAGGAAGATTCTTGTTTAGGGGTTTAAGACCATCCATGGGGGGATAAGGAAAGGGGGGAATTCATCTGTGAAAGTTGAATTGGAGTTGAAATAAAAAGTCTGTAAAGTATACGCAGATACGGGGAATTGCAGGTAGTGGACAAAAAGTCTTAGGAATAATTTCTTTCGACCCTCGTTCTCATTGCGGGCGGTGGCCTGAGAATGAGTACGAAACGACCTTTTGTAGAAAGCTAGATTTGGTCGGTTCTGATATAAACCCATGGCAGACAACAACACCAATAATGGAGCTTCTTCTGTTGCCTTGGATCTGCCCATAAAGAGACCAAGGTCCGAGGAAGAAATCGACAACCATTCAGCAGTGCCATCTTCACAAGTGACCGCCATGGAGGATGGAGCAGCGGAGAGTTATCCCTCTGTTATCTCTGGCTGGTTTGCTGAAATGAGTCCAATGTGGCCTGGTTAGTGGCCCTTTGCCTAAAAGTCGTTTTTTTCAAGAAAATGTATGTGTGGATGAAGGCTGAATTGAAATGTTAATCAGACCAAGTTTATAACACAGGTTTTGATCATTTACATAGGAAATTTTTATGTGGATTGCCATCACTTGTATTTATGTTTGCAACAATTTGGAGATACGTTTGTTATTTCTGGTTTGGCTGATGCAGCCAATGAAGTTTTTTATTACACGCTTTTTGACCCAATTGGGCTGAAAGTATTTCCTCTGAAACCCAAATCTGCAAACCCAGCTATCCTTTAACATGGCTCTCCGCTTCCTTGTTTTTATCACCTGTTTTCATCTTTAAAGCAATCTCGAATATTGTTTGTTTGCGTTTTTTCCTTTCAGTTTCGGCGCAGAATAAAGAGTTTTATTTGTTTCATTATTGTGTCCAAGCATCTCTTTGTCTCTTTGTCTAGAATGTAAATGAATGTTCTTATTTTGTAGATTGTGATGATTTTCCTGTGTTAAAACATTATGCAAATTTGATTTTTTTTTTAATTGTGTTTGGCTGTCTTTATACATCAACGTAGATTTACTCTGACAGGACTTTGCCCCCTATTAGGCCGCTGTTTTTCTCCTTTAAACGTAAATGGTAGAACCCATTTTTCGAAGTCTTGAATTGTGTTCTTTTCCTTTCATTCGGGCTGTGTTGACACAGCAGACAAGCTTTTTATATTTTTGGATATTTTTGTATACTTGGTTGGGCAGACTGTTTGTTTTAGTATACAAATTTTTGATCCTTGTGTCTATATCATGTATAGACTTTAGAGATTATTTGTGTTTTGGTTGATTGCTATCAAGTTTTTCTATGCTTAAAACAATATTTAAATGTTTTCTTTTTTCATTCTAGTTTGGTTGTTTTGACACATGCATTGAGTTTTTTCTGGATAACTGAGTTGATAGTTTTTTTTGGTTTGCAACCCATTTATAATATATATGTTTTGAGGGCTGAATTTAAATGTTAATGCACACATGAACTAAACCTGATCAAATCTAGGAGGCAGGTTCCAATTGAGGGCGATTCACAATTATCATTCCTAACTTTAGCATCCATGAACGAATAGATCAGTCTATCTTTTTGTCTAACCGATTGGGTTAATTGTTATATTATGACTGTGGAGTTTGTTTTAGATATTCTTCTATTGCCAATTGGCCTGATGGCATTTATGGTTGTTCATTGGATATATTTGTATGCCTAGTTGGGATGACGATGCCATTATTTAATCTCAAATGTTCTATAACTCTTGTATCTGCATTGTAGTTTATCTATATTTTTTGTGTCAATGTTTGTCTTGGGATGTTTTTTGTAGATAGCTATCACTTTCTTCATATACAAATGTGATTGTTTTCCTTTTCGTTTTGATAATTGTCAGAAATTCATGGAACTTCACTTGAAATGCTTCTATACCCATTTGCAACGATAGTGTGGTTTTTGAAAACTAAAAAATTCAAATGCAGCAGCCTTCACGGGCTTCATTTCAATTTTACATCTGTTTGCAGAGTAGTAAAACAAAGGGATTCTAGAAAAGCAGAATTCAAAGCAGCAACTTTATTGTGAAAGTTCACTAGAGTTTCTCTGTAATGCCAAAGGCTTTTCTTTGATGTTCCAACTTAGTTTATTTATAGCCATTCATTTCTACTCAGCCTTGAAACTAACCTTAAACTGTCCTACTCTTCTTTCTAGATGAGTCAACTAAATGCACATTAAATTTTGCGGTTGCCATTTGAACTTACCAAAACTGCCACCATCTAGACTTTACTGTGCTCTGAAGCCTAGAGGGAGGTAAGCCTCATTAATGTGAGTGGTCCTATTTTTAATTTTAAGTAATTTTCAAGCAGCTTTGGCGAAATTTGAGCTTCCACAAACAGGTTAGACTAGCTGTAACTTCCAATTTCCTAGAAGATCTTAGACACTTATAACTATGTACAGACTAAGAGATTTAACCCTGTCATAGAAGGGCTGCCTGATCTGATCTACCTGCCCCTATTCAATGCTCATATGGATTATACCATCTTTAAACAGTTTGAGTAAGCATAATCTATATGAGAATATATTATTGATTCAGACTTAGCCACATTGATTTCTATACCTAGTTTGTCCTCTTAGATCCATATCAGACAAATGACTCTGCTGATGGAAAAGGAGAAATATGACTCCCAGATGAATTGATATTACAAGGTATGATCAGAATGACTGACCACTACTTGCTAACAAGTCAGTTTGGGCTAAGAGTCAATAACCACTACTATAATGTCTGCTGTTCTCTTAATTGATGGGTGCTTCCTGCACATCCATTCTCAGTCTATCAGCTAAGAGGCATGAGGCTAAAGGAGTTCAACCCATCTGCCCCTTATCTTAGGTCTGTTGAGAAGGAGAAGGAAATGGACAAGAATAATAGTTCTTCCTGTTGGAACACGTACCTTAAAGCTGCTCATCAGGACTGTTATAATATATTAATAGTGTTTTACCTGCCCTAAGGTCACCAAAGACATGTCCTTGGAACCTACTTCTATCTAGTTTGTTACAGCATGTACTCCTGGAACTGGTATAAACTATTCAAACAGGAGTGCGTAAGTGATCAGTTTGGCACAGGTTAAAAACTTAAAGGTCTCTATCAAGACTGAGTGGAATCAGCACTAAACTAGATGTTTAGATTTGTGTATAACTATTCCAGGCTTTCAAACAAATCCTTTTTGGCATTTGCAATGATCAGATGGAATCAGAGTCCAAGAAGTTACTGGTTTGGGTACGGGTACAGGTACCAATACGGCGGTATGTGTATATATATATATATCTGTGTGTTCAAAATTATAAATTATAAGAACAGTGATACTCATAATCTATATCACAAGGTTCAAAAAATTCTTCTTATATAAATTTGATTTAAAAAAACACTAGTTAAATTTGTTAATTTTTATATATAGTAAATTAAAATTTTTAATAATAAAATAATATTATAAGAAATTTAAAATATTTTAATAAGTTTAAATTTTAATTAAATATTGAAATTTATTAATATTAAAATAAAACAATACTATATTTCTTAAATTTAAATTAAATATTTGAATTTGTTAAATTTTATATATTAATAATCTATGTTACCGGTTCGCTCGTTTGAGGAGGCAGATGTTGGTTTGGTTCGGCTTGGGTTCAGGGTTCAGGTCTTGTCCGGACAGGGTTCGGCCCACAGACTGTGGGTCCGGCCTTGTCGAAACCAGGCAGAATTTGGGTGGATTTTGCAGAATACAGGCAAATATTTTCCTTTTTCAAATTTTTTTTTTGGCTTTTTCTTAACTCTAAAAAGTCTCATCTGCCCCCTCAACCCAAAAATGATGCGCGCAATGAAGGTTTGTGTGGCTTTGATGGTCTTAATTTGGGTCTTATTATAAATGCAAAATGATGTATGCCATGAAGGTTTGTATGGTTTTGGCGTTGCCCCTTGAGCTCATTGGGGGCGTTGCTCCTAGACCCCCGTGAAGGTTTGTGTGGCTTTGATGGTCTTAATTTGGGTCTTATTATAAATGCAAAATGATGTACGCCATGAAGGTTTGTATGGTTTTGGCGTTGCCCCTCGAGCTCGTTGGGGGCGTTGCTCCCAGACCCCCATGAGGGGTGTTGCCCCTCAACCCCACTGGGGGCGTTACCCCTAGACCCCCATGAGGGGCATTGCCCCTCAACCCTGTTGGGGGCACTGCCCCCAGACCCCCACGAGGGGTGTTGCCACTCGACCCCATTGGGGGATTGCCCAAACTCCCCTTGAATTCATTTGATTTTCTAGGTACTATCCAAGTCCAAGTTTCCAAGTTTTCCTACAAGTCTACATCTATAATATCATCATCGAATTGGACAATCTTCCTTGATGTTACTTGATGCTTATCTACAAGGAGGAATGCAACAATGTAGTTAATTTTAATATATAATATATATCATGGCATTTGAGTTTGACTAATTGACATTCTAATATTTTTATATTTTTATGGTGGTTTTGTTTATTAAACAATATATGATGCTATGTGTGGTATTTTGAACTTAATTATTGTTGTAAATATGTATATATTTCTGATTTTTGTATGTTTTTGTATGGATGAACCCAAAACGAACCCAACCCCAAATTTTTTTGACCCTCAAATCCGAACCAGTAACTTAGTTAATAATTTAAATTATAAATTAAATATTTTAAATTATTAAATTTTGATTTATTAAATTTAAATGTTAATATTTTTTTTAAAAAAATTTACAAAATGTGAAACAATAAAATAAAATAATATTAAATTTAAATATCTCAAGTTTTAAATTCTTTACTTTGCAAAGAGATCGATTCTCCTTGTTGAGAGATCGATTTTCAACTTAGCCAAGGCGGAGGTAGGGACACCTACGGCAGTAGCAGATCCAGCAACAACTTATCCTTGACCAAGCAAAGGAGCCTGAGAAATAATTTCTGATTGTTGCCATTTTTAAAAAAACCTATCAAAAACCTAATAAAAATCACCGAATTTTACAGAACCCTGCATGTACCCATGAGCAGACCAAAAAAGAATCCGCACCCGTACCGGATCCACATGGGTATGGGGGCAAAACTGACGAACCCGATAACTTAGGTTGAAACAACTGTCCACCATAACAAATTTACTGGTTTTAGATGCTTTTGCTTGTCATTACAAAATGAAAATACTGAATCTATCCAATCAGTGAAGAGCCAGTTAAAACAGACAAAAGGATTGAGCATTACTGTAGTTGCTGGTGTCTTCCTAATCAGCTAGCATGCTGGTGTGACTTGGTTTGCTTGTACTCAAAAGGACATGCCTTATCAACAGAATTTGGATTGCCACTTTAGCAAGCTGCTCCACCTGCCAAGGGTGACTGTAAGTTATAAACATTTATTCTTCCTTTAAACAAGGTGTTACCAAAACTGAAAAGATGAGCAATATACATTACATGGTATAATATCTACTGCAGTTTTATCTGGTAGTTTACATGACTTAAGTGATCTCTTTGCTTTTTTAGATGGTAACTGTCAACATACTAAGTCATGTTATTAGTCACTTATGAGAAGTTTTCTTGGTTGAATACAGCAGGAAAATACATGATATTTACCTCTAATGTAAATTTTATGGTGTTTAATGGTGACTTTAAGTCTTATAGGGATGCATCAGAAGATTGCAATCTCAATATCTTGAACATTGCATCATATTTTTCCTGCATAGTTCTTTATAGTGTATTTCAGAGCTCGTGCCATTGATGATCACCATGTCTTTTAAGGCTTTTTAATAATTTATATTTTTCAGGAGAGGCACATTCTCTTAAAGTTGAGAACATTTTGTTCCAGGGCAGATCAGATTTTCAAGATGTCATGGTGTTTGAGGTGTGTTCTTTTGGTTCATGGATTGAAGTAACCAAATAATTTTATCTTTGATTCATTTCTCTTTATGATTCTTTAATTAAGATTTAGTTGTGAAGTTTCGTATTTTCTCACTTTGGTGTGCTCTGTGCAGTCTGCAACCTACGGGAAGGTTTTGGTGCTAGATGGTGTGATTCAGTTGACTGAAAGGGATGAATGTGCTTATCAGGAGATGATAACACATCTTCCCCTTTGCTCAATTCCAAACCCAAAAAAGGTTCCTATTTTCTTTCCTTTTTGTTTTAATGCATTTCCATTGAGGATTGACTGTCACTCAAGTCCTTTAAAGCAAATGTTTACCTTAATAAGTTTCAAAGTTGAGAGATTTGATGTTTCATAATCAATGTCTAGCTGTACCTTTAGCACCCTCATATCAGATGTTTGTTTGGTGGTGAATAACCATTTTTATTGAGTTGAATATTATAAAGAATATGTGTCATAGTTTGTATCTAACAAATTTTTGACATGTTTGTCCTGCTGTAGGTATTGGTCATTGGAGGAGGTGATGGTGGGGTTCTTCGTGAGGTCTCTCGACATAATTCGGTAGAGCAAATTGATATATGTGAAATTGACGGGATGGTTGTAAATGTAAGTACTCTGAATGCAATCTTTATGCAGTGGTTGTTTCCCTGAAGTAACTCCATGATTGAGACTGTTAGAAGGTTGTTACTATACATTGTTTGCATGAATGGAAAATGGAAACACAATATTCCCGTGAAACAACTGAACATTGTGATTCTATTTCCAAGACATTTTTTATGCAGCTTTCTAGAGTGAAAGATGTTGCTTTTCTAATTACATTTTTATTCTTTCCTGTTTGCTGTATCTTATAGATTAGGAGTCCTCTGTCTAGCTTCTTTCTTTGATAAGAATCATTTATAATCATCCATCTTCAGGGATTCCATGCATGATGTACAATTATGTGTAATTGTCGTTAAGTTTGCATGGGACTTCAACCTGACCTTTGCAGTTGATGAGCAGTCCTAAACTAGAAAGGTTGGCTGAAACCCTATTTTAGTTATTTGTACCCTTGTATGGCATTGTTCTCTATGGAAAATTCTTTGCAATAGCACTCATTTGCTGTATTGAAGGCCGACCTTTATAGAGGTATGTAATTGTTAATTGTAATAAAAAAGACAAATATAATGCATGCATCCACCGTTATCATTCAAAATTTTTCAAGAAGGTGGCACTTTCAAGACTTAGGGTTAGGTGACTACAAGTCAGTTGCCTTCATGGGCATCAGCAGCTGGGACAAGCATATCATTAGCACAAATCCATCTGAATGCTGATACGGAATGTGCCAAGAGTCACATCCAGCAGGCTTAAGGGGCCAATCCTTATTTTCTTACACCTATTTCATGGGGGATTGGGCCTGTGATTCTTTTGGATACCTTTCCATACATATCAGATCCAGGTTAATATGGGTCTGTGCTAGTTTAGAAGATTATCTTTCTATGCATCATGATTTATGTTGGACCCTGCATTACCTTATGTAGTTCCAAGAACCCTCAAATGAGTTATAGGAAAAATGTATTAGTGATTATAAACAAGAAATGTTTCTTCTAAGCAATCACGTCTTGAGATTTTTGTATAAAAAAGAGGAAATATGAAAAAAACAGAAACAAAGAAGCCATTAGGCATATTTTGTAATAAGTTAATAATCCTCATCCATCATTATGATGAAATGATCTGTTTTTTGCACGTGTTTTTGGAACTGTTCTAGAATTAATATTCCTGAATCTGTTTATAACTTTATGCAGGTATCCAAAGAGTATTTTCCTAACATTGCAGTAGGCTTTCAAGATCCTCGTGTCAAGCTCTGCATTGGGGATGGTATGATATTTCTTTTGTTCAAGTATTCACATCCTCCAGTATTTTATACAAATTTCCTTGATGAACCTTTCGCATGTTTGTGTAAATTGTGACAATATTCCTGTGTAATTGCAATTTTGATATTTATTCTTAGAGACTATCATAAGCAGTTTTTATGTCGCTATGGGTGGTAACTTTTGTATGTGATGAAGATATCATATTATTTTTAATCCTCCTTTTGCAGGTGTTGCTTTTTTAAGAGATTGCCCAGAAGGGACTTATGATGCAGTTATTGTAGATTCTTCTGATCCTATAGGTATGATGCTTTCTCATGTATATCAAACATTGTACTTTGAGCCATTAGAGAGTTCATAAAAGTGTAGTAATATTACCTGTGAGTGATTGTGAGTCAACATATTTGCCATGCTGTTTTCTGTGTTTTTGAAAAAGTGGTTCTGAATTTATTTAGTCTCATTGTTGTGGACTCATTTTTTATACTTAGAAGGCAGCAAATACAGAGCACAGGCAGACTGATTTTTTAGGATAAGGTTAGGGTTAATTCCTTTTTTAGTTCAGTTTTAATAGTTAAATATAAAACCTTAGTCAAGGTTTTTTCAATATATAATTTTTAGTTATGGTTTGGATTGAAATCAGAGTTTGCTGGATTTCGTTCAATTATTTTTGAAATTCAGCAAACATAAATATATATCCTCGAAAATTGTTTCCATTTGCCTTGAAATTTATCTGTGTACCAATTTTTTAAAGAAAACACTTTAAAAATCATTAAAAAGAGACTTTTCACTTTATTTTTTTAATTTTTTATTGTAGATGTTGTGGCAAAATAAATCTTTGTGCTCTATCTCGTTTTGCTGTGCTTTGTGTTATTGTTCGTGAGACATTCATTGCTGTGCTAGTTTTTAATCCTGTCAGTTCCCTGTTTGAGTTCCCAATAGTTATCAAAATCCCAATGTGGGCTGTGTGCCTGAGTGGCAGTTGGCTTTAAGCTGGAGGCGCAGTGTAAGGCTGCAGCAAGATTTTAAATTTTTTTGTTGAAATTTTTAAATTATTATTAAAGTTTAACATTTAAAATAATAATTTTAATTATTAATATATTCTGGTACATTAATATTTAAAATGTTTGGATTAGATTTTAGTTCTTAAGTATATTTAAATAGAGTGTATTTAAACTATTAATTTATTTTTTAAACTATCAACATATATCTGTAATGGTGAAATTCGCATATCCATGCCAGTTCCTATTTATTTTTGGGCACATTTTGATGGCATCTCTTATTAATTACATAGTGACAATTGGCACACTTTTGTGCTAAGTTTGGCTTCTGCCCTGATCCTTATCCATCCCCATTTACTCACTTTTGTTACTTTGTGCATTCCCATACATTTGACCTTATTGTAGGCCCATTCGTGCTTATCCCCACACATTTGCCTTATCATCAGCCCACATTTCCACACACTTGATTCTTGCCTTGAGATTTTGCATTCACTATCCTGGGTCATTCCTGTGGTGCGTGGGCTCTATCCGTGCGGTGTGTAGCTGACCTCAAATTTAAATTATTAAAATTCAGATTACTGAGTACCGCCCTTCCCTACTAACTGTTGGGAGCTGACTTGGTTAACAATCGTGACATTATTTGTTGTCTTGGTATTTAAAGATATTCATATAAAGATGATCCTTGAACATCAAGCAAATCTGCATGACAAGTAGCCTTCATTCATAGGACAGTTTGATTTGGAGCACTAAAAAAACCCATATTCTGCATCAGAATCATCTAGGGCACTTGTGTGTGAGAGAGTGTTATCTTTGATATTCATTCACAACCATAAAGCCAGTCTAATAAGGGCGTTGACCTAGGAGAACACAACCCTTGTTATCTGACAATCTCGCTAAGGAATTTTTCAATACTGCCAATCCTTACATATCAGCAGACATTAGAGTTTGGAGCAACATGTTTTCCAGCAGGCCATAGTCTGCCAATCAATCCTGTGGATTACAGGGCAGTTCCTTGCAGCAGAAAATTTCTGTGGAGTGCAGGATCTGTCCTGAGGAGTGCAGATTTGACCTGCACAGAATTCTCTGACTGTTACAGTCCTGAGACAGCGAGTAGACTGAGAGTATTTTTTTTCTGTACTGAGACGACCAGATACTGCATGGTCATCAGATATTATTCTTCATTGTTGTTCCTGGAGTTAAGTATTCTTATCTTTTTGCATTTAATTTCCAAAAATAGCTTTCATTACTCATTTTTTGATTTATCTTCTCCCTGCTCCAAAAATCTAAGTCTGGGTTGATTGTGTGAATTTTGGTTGCATTGGTTCAATTAACCCAGATTTATGTAAAATAAATTTTATTCCCTGACAATTTCTTAATTTGTAATTTTAATTTTCAATTATAAATTATAGTAATTACAAATTATTAATACAATAATAAATTTAAATATATAATATTATTTTTATTTCTATACAATAATATACTGTAATAAATTTTAGTTTATTATATCATAGTAATTTTTGTTTTACACAAAAAATTAAATCATGATATTTTAATTAAAACTTTTTCGTTTATTTATACAGTAATATTTCCTCTAAAACTTTAACTACTAAAACTTTAAACCTTATGTTTCAGTTTGTTATGTTAATTTAATTTTAAATTTTTTACTGTAAACTTACAGATTTATATTTTAGGTTACAAAATTATCACAAAGTTTTATTTTAATGTTTTAATGTTGCATATATATTGAATTTTTATAAATATTTATAAGCCATCAATAATAATAATTTAGTGAGTATTTAATATCATAATAAATTTTTTAAAAATACATGACTTATAAACATAGTTGGAAAACAAGCCAATTGCAAGTACTTGGCAAGCCCGAAAAACTCAGCTTGGAAAAAACTCAGCAAAAAACTCGGCAACTTAAAAAAATTGCAGAAACTTCATTAAAAATGCATTTGTTTTGCAAAATTCAATGATAAGATGCATCCAATGAGTCAATAAATGAGTGCATAGAACTTCAAGTTGAGTCTAAGCAAATTGGGTACAAAATGGCATCCTCGTGTGGAATGCGCTGATACTGATTGTCTGAAACAAAATGAAAATAGTAAATTGTTTTTGCAAAATTGAAAGTAAATACTATATTAATATTTTACAAATTTATATCTTCCTCTTCCCATGTCTAGTGAAAACTAGGGGAGAGGTAGAACTAGATGAATTATAGATGAAGACTTGTAGGCAAACTTGGAAACTTGAACTTGGAGAGTACCTAGAAAACCAAATGAATTCAATCTGAGTTTGAGGGCAATGCCCCTAATGGGGTCAAGGGGCAGCAACCCTCATGGCGGTCTGGGGGCAACACCCCTCGTGGGGGTTTGGGGGCAATGCCCCTAGCGGGGTCGAGGGGCAGCGCCCCTCGTGGGGTTCTGGGGCAATGCCCCTCGTGGGGTCCCGGGGCAGTGCCCTGAGTGCACTCTCTATCGCGATACAGGGCGGGGTCAAGGGGCGGAGCCCCCGCCACCAAGCCCAAATTAAGACCTCCAAAACTACACAAACCTTCATGGGATAGTGTTTTTGCTGAGGACGAGCAACTGGTGGAGGCAAAAAATGAATCGAAATTGCCTTTATTCCAGCCACGAGGGTCTTTTTGCTGAGCAGCCGAGTTTTTCTAAAAAACTCGCCAAAAATTCGGCTCACGAGTTTTTTTTGGCAAGTTCTTGCACCAAATACTCTTTTCCAAAAAAAACTCACTAGTTTTTGGTGAGTTTTCCAACTATGCTTATAAATAATAAATAGCAATTAATAGTTTTTCTACTTCATATTTATGTTTTAGGTTGAAAATAAAAATAATATTCTTTGAACTTCATCACAAACTTTTTCTCAAATTTTATCAGTTGATCTTTATTCAAAATTTTTTCTTGTTGAATTTGAAGCGAACACAAACCTTGTGACGGAGGTTGGGTTAGGGCAGTTAATGAAGCTCTGTTTTGAATAGATTGATCTTAAAAGATGAATTTCAAACTCCCATGAGAGCTTTTCCAATGCATGATTAATGAGGGTGGGTAAATATACTGCCTACTATTTTAGAATTGGTTATAAGTTTTTCACATCTGAGATAAAAGTACAATAGTTTTTTCAAAATTTTACATTTTTTCATTTGATTGAAAATTTTAAATTTATTATGTTTGTTTTCTATGTTACTGGTTTTGGTATAGATCCTGGTTCAGGTTTGTGGATCTGGCAAATTTTGTTTTGGGTTCATCTGTACAAAAAGAATGTAAAAATCATATATATATATTTGCAGACTAAAAATAGGAATTAAGTTCAGAATACCACATAGCATAATATAATAAAAAAAACCACCATAAACTCTAATTTCATTTAAAACATAAATGATAAATATTATAAAATATTCATTGTTCA
>VDFB02213615.1:0-13140 GCA_007258455.2 Sequoia sempervirens
AAAAATAGACAAGAGAAAATGAATATCTTTCACTTTTTTTTTTGCTTTTAAAATGACATAATGCGAGCACGTTATAATGTGCTTGCCTTATGTCATTTTCAAATTTTTTTGGAGTTGGCCACAAAAGTGTAACCCAACTTCATGCACCCACCCAATCACTAGTTTGTAATGTAGTATCAACAACACATGCATTGTAATTGTTGATCATGTCATGACATGGAGTAACACCCGTCATCTCACTTACTTCTCCATCATCTGAGATATCACAAGAGAAGCATTCTTGCATATCTACTCTGTTATCATCCCATGTGTGTCTTCATCTTCCTTACTATTGCAAGGATTCGCACATGTGTTGATTGTGAGTTGGTTACGATGTTCACCCTCATCCATATGACAATATGGATGTTCTTCTTCTGACATACTATTTTCACTTAATTGCATTGTTGTCTGATTTTCCTCAAGAGGGCAATTGTTGTCTCCATTTTGAGAATCTGCATTTTTTGCATAACCACACTTGGTTGATTCTACAATCCTTATCCAATTATGTACTTGGTCAAAGCTATGGGGCTTCAATTCCTTTGGAAAAGTACTCAACCCAGATTCATAAATCTCACAAAACAAATCAATGCACACAGAATTATCAAACCTCTAAAATCTTTGGGGACTTCTATCAAAGCATCCAAAAATCTCAGAAATAGCTTATATGGTGATTCTCCATTGTGTCTTTTAATTTCATACAATTATTGCACAAAAGAGTTTTGATCAACATTGCTCAAAGTTTGTGGATGTTCAACTTGGAGCTCACTATGATCTTCATACTGTGATGATGGAGAAATTATAACAGCATAAGCATTGTCATCTTGACAATCATTTCTTCTAGCTGATCCTTGAATTCTATTTGCATGAGGTGTGTTGGGGTAATCAAAACTTGCAGCCAAATACCCTTTCATCATTGAGTACTTCAAATTGTTCTCAATATCCATGACATTCTGATATGCCTAATGTAATGTTGCAGGTTCTTTATCTCTTAATAGATAGCTCATCTTGCTATCAAATGCTCCTAAATACACAACCAAACATTCAACATCATTTGGTTGCATACTTTCTGGAATTTCCCTTATTGCCTTTGTAAATCGAAGGTTGAAAACAGGGACCAACTCATCTTTGTTTTTATAGATTTCCATAAAGTTTTTCCTCACGACACTTGGATTTACCCTTTCACCAAATTGTTCAACAAAGGTTGTCATAAACTGATTCCATGAAGCTATAGAACATGTTGGTAAATATGAGAACCAATCCCTAGCATCATCCTTCAAGGATTGAACAAAAAGCTTCATGACAACATCCTCATGATTTACCTCATAATCCCCCATCACATCTATGAAGGTTTACAAATGTTTAGAGGCTGATTTTGAACTTTTCCCTGTGAATTTGGGCAAATATTTCCTAACATTTTTAGGAATCAAGTTTGGGAAACCTTTAATACCACTAAAAACTAATGACATATACCTTTCAATAACAAAATCCCTTTGAGGGTTTGGCGAAACTTATTTTCCTTGCATACTTTTACTTGCTATTTCACAAGGAAACCCTCTTGTATTCATATTCAATCATTATCAAATACATGGTTATCAATTGCATCATTTACTAAATCAACCATGATTCTAAAACATAGATTGAATATTTATGCCTTAAAGCTTTCTCAGAGGCATAGTTCAAAATAAGCATACTTCTCAAATCATTACAGATATTACATGTTACACATTAGAAGTATGAAAAGAACTACTACTGTTCCCTATCTTAATGCAATTTCATCTAATAGGGAACCGTTTATGATCTCAAGTCTTGAAAATTTCTCATAAACTTCTTTCAAATAGAATAATGCTTTCTCTAGATTTATGAGAATACCTAGAAACTTGTAGCAGCTGTTATCCTTTCTTCCTGACTGCAAAGTCTACAAATATGGAAATCTTCTTCACAATTCAAATGGTTCTTAAGACAAAATCACCACCTCCTTTCACAGAGGAATAAACTTCAAGAGTAAATCTCATTCTGGGTATCATCCAATAGCGGAGTCACACTCATATCCTTTGATCTTTGTTGCAACAAATCTTTTCCAGGTCCAAGAACTTCTCAATTATCTGAACGAAGATGTTCAAATCCACCAAATGCTTGACTCTATATGCAAATGGATATTTCTCTGCTTCTCCCTAGCAGAGTCACCATTATGTTGGTGTTTTTCCTAGTACACCTAAGGAATCTCTAAAGAGTAGCCAAGTCTTATGTTCAAGACCCTTATAGTGAATGGTCAACTGACAAGATTTAGTCAAAGACTAGAATCTTCTACACTTTAGGCTTTGTGGGACAAGGAGGGTGTTCCTAAGAGATATTTAACTTGACACTCTCAATGAATGACAAATCAAACCATAGATTAGTTCCTATAGATGGTAAACAACATTATTCGCTCAAAGGTCGGCTAATCTTCAAACAAATGTCCATTAGTCTACTAGGAACAAGGGAAATACTTCATACATATGCCTCATTATAATTGAATTTTAAAAATGAATTTGCATTCTGATTTCAAGTCGGTTACTAAATAGACAAATTGATATACCCTTTATGTGAATATTTGAAAATAGATCAGTGCCTTGTTACATAGGGCATCAGAGTCACATTTACAAAGATTAGTAACATAGAAATGATTTTAAATCTAATAAAATGGACTACTCTCACAACAACTTTGCATTATGGAGCTCACAACTTCTAGTATATGGCTTCTTATCAAATCCTTTGTAAATAATTGCAAATTCATGACCCCATTTAGGCATTGTAATCGATTACTTGAATCAAAGTGTTAAAAAAAGACACACATTCAAACAAATATTTGAAGATGAATGAAGACATCATTGATATTTCACTCAAAATTCACATAGATTTACACTAGGAGAGCACATATATAAGAATTATACGTTCATTTCCTATAGTAGTCATTTCTCTAAAATGATTTAAGATAATTACATATGTTCATCAGAAGCCCAAAAACAAGATGTCTATTCTATTCACTATATTTTCTTTAAGCCTAATATTCTACCCAGATAAGTACCCAACTCAAAACTTGATCAGAATTCAATCCCCTGCAAATGAGCCCTGAATTCCCTTTTATAGAACAAGGGAGCGAACAAGCTACCAACTCAAATGCAATTTCAATACAAAAATTTCATTTCATCCTTAATTTAACCTACATTTCAAAATTCCCCATGTATTGATTCTACAAGGACACGTTGAAAATGGGGAAAGCAAATTTGCAACCGCCGTCAAAAGGGAAATGCAAAGTACCGCCAAAATTCCCTTTGTTGCCAAGTACGCAATGAACCAGACATCCACATTGCCTCAAAGGCGCACAATTAGCACTGGACCCAAAAAAATAGCCACGTACATCGAAGAAGAGAGGAATCACCACAACAATTTATCAAAAGCAAAAAAAATTATCAGGCACATGGCATCTTATCATCGACCAGCCACCTTACTCTTATCGACACCCACACCACGATATACACGCGCCATTTCACGTCGTTGCAAGGGAAGGAGAAGAAACCTTGGCTCCTTCCTCATCCTTGTCCTTTTGTAGCGTAGTGACATCCCACCTGCTTGGAGTCCTAGCAGCCAGTGGAGGGACGAACAATATCTCTTCACCAAGGGCTAAAGTCTGACCCAAGGTCACGAGATATTGGAAGTAGTCAAAGTCGATCTCTGTCTCACTGTCTGATGAGCTATCTGTGAGGTCGATGGGTGAATTTTGGCATTTGAAGGAGCCACGCCCATATCGAAGCTTCCGTTGAGTCCTGCTAGAGGGCCCGACAACTTCTCTTTTTATTCCTGCTTCCTTCAAGCTCCTAACTTGGTCCTTCAATGGGTGGCTACATTTGGAAATTACTGGTGAAGATTCCTTCTCCCAAGTATCCCCATGAGCACAGTGTTTTTGCCCTGGGTCTCCATTCTGGGGCTTCTGTGATTGGAGCCGAGAAGACCTTCATAACAAAATTGATGAGGAACTAGGCTTGCTCATTTTGCAACCAGAGAACACACACTCTCAACGTCTGCTCTTTGCAACAACTTGAGGACTTACCAACTTAATTGATATGGTGAAATAACAACTTCTATTTATTGAGCAAAGTACTAATATCAATTATCAATGCTCAAAGAAAATAGACGTGCAAACTAGGCAATTCGTTGGCATGCATATTGTCATCGTTTAATTCTCAAGTTCATAAAAATTTGTAGATTGCACTTCATGATTGCTAGCAATTAAGTCTCCACATGCACAAAGATCAATTTGATCACATCCACAGAGAGTATATCATTAATTTCCACTGGTTTTAGAGTGAAAACGACTATCATGTGTCATTTTATTAACTTTGAATATAGGCTGTTGATCTCATGCCAAGATGGAAAATCAAATGGTTTCATTTTGGATGAATAGGCATGGAATCCAACGGTGCTTCGTTGATGTGTCCTCGACCAATGGCACTAACCCACATTAGATGACAATTTCTCTATCAGCGGGCCCCATTCATTTCACAAACTGATTAGATCGATCCACGTGTTGAGATCTTGCTAATCTCATAGTTTTTAACAACCGTTCACTTTTTTCTAGAGCGAACTAGCAGGGAACGATGGAGATTGTTCCCAAGATTTGATCTTGGTCATGGGTTTGGAACCATGGGCCATGAGCTTGATAATGGAGATTGGGCTCCATGTCTGTGTGAAGACACATGTCTTCATTTCGTTGACCTCGCAGCTTTTAACAAGCTGACATTTATCGTTGGCGAGTTGGTAGGGTACGGTTAGGATCTCTTCCCACAACCTCGAATCTCAAAACCTACACACTTTTGACAAGGTTAGCATTTAATAAAGGGCCTTTGTTAGGTTGACGGTGACATGACCCTCATAGGCTAATGACTTAAGCTTAAGTCATCGAGGAAAATTAAGACTTGACTTAGGAAAAGACTAAGGTCGATGGGACAATTGGTGACTGGTGCTTCTAACCAAAGGGGCCGGTAAACAAACATGCAATGCGGCTCAAATGATGACTTAAGGAACCCAGGAGACTAGTGTGGTAGGTCAGCAGTGATTCCACATAGGCCCAAAATATAATGCCTCCCTTAGTGTAATAACCTTCGTAAATTAAACTTAATTTAAAACACAATTTACACATCATCACACATACAAGGATGACACGTGTCCAATGCACAAGAAAAAGATAGAGAATTATATTGAAATATTAAATTAAAACTGTACATGTGCCATTTAAAGGCAAAGTCATATGGGAATATTCCCCTTAGAATAAACCTCTTGTTCGTTATCAAAACTATGCAATGCATACACTTGTGCCTTCCTGATAGGATCCCTTCATCCTTGATCTTCTTTGACCATTATGAGGGTGAGAACATTGTGGGAGCACATTTTCGCCCTGCCACGAAGTGAAACACTTCCCCATAATTCTTTTGTCTGTTGAAGAATACTTGGTCCAGCATGAGGAAAACTAGCAATGCATTACTGAATAGGAGTAATGGAATATGTGTAGTAAATCATATTGACATCAATTCATAACATGATCATCACATAAGTCGCACCAAAAATGTCATCATACTTGACATTTGTGCTCATACAAAAACTGTCATGAAGACTTCATGTTAGATTACCATCAGTGTTGCTAAGTCCGTCATTTCTTTAAACAACAAGTAATCTTAGCAAGTACTAATTTTCTTATCAAGAAAATATGACTACTTGCATGCAAACCATCCATCATTCTTTTCATAAGAACATATCAAGTATTGAAGTGGATCAAATGTAAGAACATGCAAGTACTAGCATGAATGTGAATAAAATATGCAATAATAAATTAAGATGGTATAGCTCATGTATGTATGTATATACATATATATATGGGTATATATATGAGTATACATTCTTAAGCAAGAACTCCTTTACTACATAACCTCCTATCTGGTTATCATAAGGAAACATGTCCAATGAATTCAATGAGCAAGCATTACCTTTCTTACATGGAGAACATAATCCAAATTAAAGCATATTTGTCTATTTCAACATCACATCAAGCAAGCATTCTATTTTTAAATTGAATCTTCGTAAATTGCACCAACATTTTCTTCATATGTGAAGGTTCATAAGTGCAACTAATATATATATAATCCTTCTAATTCATTCTCCAAGATTAATCTCATCTTCTAATATAGCTAATAGAGATAATGAATCAATTTAAGGTTTATTAACCTAATGGCTTCAATAAGGTTTGACCTTCGAACCTTCCTCTTCATTCTTAAGCCAATATAAAGATACATTATATCACAATGAAATGGTGTCTATTTATTTTTGTCCATCATTCTATGTTTTTATGATGAACATTTTACTCACCACCACAATATTATGAGAATACTTAAAAGATTAAGAATACCTTTCAACCAAAAATCAAGAGATTCATATGAATATTCCTCTCCTAATGATATCTTTCTTTTGATAAGAATAGTTGAAATATAAGCAATCAATTTCAGGAAAATTGATATAAATTATCTTATTGAAACATTCCCAATCAATAAAGATAATATTTTAACCAAAAGTCTCAACAAAATATCCTTAATGTTAAGCCGATTAGAGAGTCTTCATTCCTTACTCTTCTAATTAAGGATCATTCTACTCATAATCCTTCTAAGATACCCTTTTTATTTTTAAAGAAATATCAATATAGTTATTTCTATAGTTTGATTGGAGCGGTTTATAATATAATCCCTCCCAAGGGCTCTTAATAATGTTCAAAAAGACAATTCACTATGCAGTATCGTTTTATAAACCATGATTAGATGTTACAATGGAGTCCGAAGTATCGATCGGCCTTTACAACTTTTAAGGCTTCCGGTATTCAGAATATATAAGAAACTGATTGGCAGTTTATGAGACTTCGTTGGAGTCCCATCTTTTCATGAAGGAAATCTAATTTCTTTGAGCTCCAAATCATAAGGCAGCTAATTAGTGTGAGGATGAAAGGAGATAAAAGTAAGAAAGGCATCTTCAGAGCCCGACTTACAGACCAATCAACGTCGGTTGCTCTATATTCTGAAGCAAGAATAATAGCTACAGAGATTCGAAGGTCTCCTATCAATGGAAACCAGAGACGTGTCTGCTGACTGTTCGAGTAACGTTCTTCACATCAATGCAACGATGCAGTTTAACAGATTAACCCCTATTGATACAAATTACAAATAATCAAATAGGCTCGATAAATAAACGAGGGTTGATATTATGTTCAGGTTAGACAGTTGATGGTGAGGAGGTCTTCACAAAGTCTTCCATCCTCCACCCTATTCCGCCCAGTTCGATTCTTGGATTCGAATACAGATGTCTCTATCAATATAAGCAAACAAAAAGAATGGATTACTATGAGTTAAGCTATTAACTGCTAGGACATAGCAGCGAATATATTTCTTAGATCCCTGCGAAATAGATATATAGTTGAATCCTATCTGGGCAAGATTATTAGCAGACCCGATGTAAGACCTGGTTGGGCTACTTAACAAAATGTTACCAAGGACAATTGGTCCAACCGAAAGACTCTACTTCCAGAGAGGTCGCTGCCGATGGAGACAGTCTCAGATGTTTAAAGGACAGTGACTTAGACAGCAAGTCTAGGTGTTGGCCGTGCATGTGATGATGCTGCTCAAAGGTGATTCCACGATGGATGCCTAAGGCGATAAGTGGGAAGCCCCCATTCTATTGAAAAGCACGCAGGAGGACAGCTCAGATTACAACCTAATAATACAAAGACAGAGTCAAACATTATCAGATTCCTGATTAGTTCAACCATTCGCGTGATGGGGTAGGTGATCTTATACTTTACATACACCCTTGATAAGAAACTCGAATAATATTCAGGCATGTCAAGTTGAATAACCATATCATGAAGTACGCATGACATAGATTACCTGGGATCGACGAGTGAGCAAGTTTCCCCTTCGGATTTTCGACGCCAAAATCCCAAGCCTCGCAATAATTTCCCGACTTCGACTTCATTATACGTCAATGCTTCTTCCTTTTATTTTCCTTCAAGAATTTGGGTAATACAAATCGGGCGAACCTGTTGGTATTCTTCCCTTCCAAGCATTCCCTCCCTTACGAGTATTTTTAGCGATAGACGGTCTCTTGCATGTTTTCCTCCATCGTAGCACTGCTGGCCATCTTCGTCGTAGTCTGTGCGCTATACAGTATCGACACAGTTAGTGACACGATCTTCCACCGGACCTCCCTGTTATTCGGTGGAGTTGACATTGCGACTGATGGAATTCTAATGAGAGTGCCCCAGCTGAGGTTGTGGCTGCTCCGAACCACCGCCCCTCCTTTCCCACTCCCCCCCCAACTCCAACTCTCTTCTCCCCTTTTGCACCCTTTCTCGAGTGTATTAAAAACACCACTATGCTTCCCACCTCTGCATGCTATGCATGCTTCTTTTCCTCTGCTGCATGTCTCCTCCACTTCGCTCCTCATGGACACGCCCATATCGTGCATGTAACGTCCAATTTAATGCCTTCACACTTCTTGACGACTTAGTTATTTTCAATAACTTCTTGGTTGATTGTCTTCTAAGTTATAACTGAATTTTGTTTAACAATATTGCTCGAATGATGATAATATATTCTCTTGTATTATTATTTCACACACATACACACTCTTATATATATAAATGCAACAATTTAAGCAATTTGTCCATTTTTATTTTCTTTTGAAACTCCATTTTCTAAAAAGAACAAGAAAATCTTAATTTTTCTTCTATTAATTTGTTTGCTTATAATCATACAATATTAGCAATTGAATTTATTTTCCTAATAATTAATTAATTCAGAAAATAGGTTATGACACTTAGTTATGATTCTTCAAGATGATTTTAGATTATTCCTTACAATCCTTATAGGTGTCATAAGTTGTCATAATTGATTGGCTATTAATATCATATTCCTATCATATGCAACTCCATTCATGATGACCTTACACACCACAAGATGGTAAAATATAGCCAAATCAATGCAGCTCAAAATGGGAATCATACCTCCTTATGTGAGGCCAAAATACACTAAAATACAAAGTCTAGTAAACCTCCAAATGGGATGCCAACTCTCCACAAGAACAAAAATTACTAGAAGATGAAATAGCAAGTGTAGGAATGCAAGGTTGAGACACTTTTTTCTAACATTCTCCCACTATCAACCACCTAAAAAATAAAAGGGGAAATTATACAACACTAAATCTAATTGGTAGGGGCTAAGAGGCCCATAGAATCACTGCACCACATAAACTTCTTTGTGCTCATAGGCTTTGTCAAAAAAATTATAACAATCAACAAATTGTCAACCTTCTCCAACATCAATCTCCCATCCTCTAGCATTCCATAAACAAAATGTTACTAGACATCAATATTATTTTTTATCGCATAGAAATTCAAGTTCTTTGTCAGACATATGGCGTGCTTTGATTATCACATAGAATTATAATATCCCTACATCTAGCCCAATATTTGAGCATAATATCCTAAGACAATTATCTTTTTTACAAGCATTAGTAGCTTCCATATAATCTACTTTTATTATGGACAAAGTGACCACAACTTATCACTTACTCATACAAATAATGACACCACCAAACATCATGAAAATATATCCATTGGTGGATATTTTACTATCAATGTCACTGTAGCTCAGAGAAAAGCACCTGAGAGAGTTAAGGAATTCAAATCTAATCTATTCAAACTATACTAAAAATCCTCAAAGCTAGATAATCGAGCACAAAGGAAAGCTTAAGAACAACATGCATAAAAGAAACTATTTTACCAAACATGTGATCAATTCCATTAAATCACCTCCATTATTCTTCTCCATTTCATCTTGTATAGTGTACTTGCCCTTAGATTTTCAATATTTGTGTGCAAGCATAGCCTAAGTGTTGTGATAAGGATGAGACATTGAAGATTTAAGATAATTGCTCCAGAAGTCATACAATTTCGAGAGAGATTGAAATGATGAAGAATAGATCAATTTATAGAAAATTGATCATTCAAATGACAGGTCAGGATCAAAAGATCGACGAACAGTTGAGATCAAAAGAGTAGACATGCATTATGATAACTGTTAGTAGTGACACAAGTTACACAAATTAGAAATAGAAATAAAGATTAAATAAATGATTTAATCTTTAAGTTTGGTATTCGAAAACAAAAGAATAGTCTTTGCATAACAAAGATAAGGATGGGATTAAGCAACGATCTGTTTGAACGCACACACAAGATTTAATTAATTAAATAGAAATATTTAATTAATATGCATGTACACACAATTGAGTTAGAACTGGACGATTGATTCATTCTGACAAAGAGATTACTTGTGAAATCCACTCGGAGATTAAATCCCGAGTTAACTGACCGACTTAAATAGATCTTGAGTCAAGCAAGAGTGAATACTTAGATGATTTGCACAATTATCTAAATATAGAGGAATGTGTTAAAATAGATTTATGAATTAAATAATTCATTTAATTCAAGATTTGACATTTGAAGAATAATTAAATAAATAAAATTTATTTAATTAAATGATGAAGGGATTAAATGAATAATTAAATAAATAAAGAATTTATTTAATTATAGTTGAAATATGATAGAGGTAAATTAAATAAGAATTTATTTAATTTGATAAGAAGAATAAGGTTAATTAGTAGCATAATTAAATAAAAAGCATTTATTTAATTAATCAGATAGAATAAAGAAAAGTGTGAATTAATTAAATAATTAAGATTATTTAATTAATAGATGAAATGAAAACTTTAGAAAATAATTAAATAATTGATGTTATTTAATTATAACCATGGAAGAATAAGAATTATGAAGAAATGTTGACGTCATAGGCTTAGACTAGATTTCGGTGTCTACAGTCACCTTACCAATTTTAATACATATATCCATGAATTTCACATTGAATTCTAGGTGTCTAAAGATAGGAGACTATATCCTTATAACATGGACAATTTCTCAATTGGAAAATGAATATTTTTAATGAAATTTTACTTGATGCACTTTTGATGCATCCAAATTCATATTTTTCCATTAACTTGGAAAGACCTTGACCTCTAGCTACCTTGGTAGTCTTCACCTTCATATATACCCCTTGATCTTATTAATCCACCCAATATCTTCCCTATAACTTCTTGTTGAACAAATACATCCGTTACAATATTAAGAGGCATGAAGGTTGTGATTTTACATAATAGAGTATTTCAGTTTAAAATTTTACAATGATTTAATGAAGAAGGCAATTGGTTGCTCATATCCTTTAGCATTTTCTTGAGTATAACAATAATAATATATAAGGAAGCAAAGGAAAATAGTTGAAATATCTTTTAGTAACTAGGTCTTGCCAATTTACTGATGCCTTCTTGAGTGCATCCTGGAGTCAATTGGCTCCTTATATTGATTGAACACTTTTCCTTTCTTGAGAAGGTATTAGGATAGGTGACATTAAAATTTCTATCTTAAGTTGATCTATGTGTCTCCATGTTCTTTGGAAAATGTTCTTGAGGACATGAGGGACAAAATATTTATTATTTATTTTCCTATGACAAATTGTAATTGCATTCAAAGAGGTGGACCCTTCACGGTGGCAGTTACAAGGCATCCCAAGAGAATATTCTTCCTACGCGTCCAACTCTTTGGGTTGAGACCACTTGAGTGTGCATGAAATTACATATTATTTGCATGTTTTGCATGCTCTTACATGGTTGGGTGCCCAAGTTTGCATGGTGATGCATGAGCTTTCATGTAGCCGTCAGAGCCGTTAGAGACTTATGGAGCACTCGGGTTTGACTCAATTTGATTGGTTGTGGGTTAGGTACCCATGTGAAGGCCATGCGATTATTGAATATTTTATTCCATGTTTATGGGTTGTCCACTAAGGGGGTGTGGGTTTTTCCATGTGGTTTTTCTTACATTTTTTTGGGATACCATTTGTGGTATTCTCTCCCACAAACTTCTATATATTGGAGCCTTGGGATGGTGGTTTAGTATGAGTTCTTTGCAAGTTGTAAGGATGATGCAATGTTGGCAGATTACAAAGAGGATTGTTTTATTGATGTATTTTCTTGAAGATTAATACAAACATTGGATCTCTTTCGGTTTGGAGCTTTTTCTTGCAAGGGTTTCTCCATTTATATCTTGTGTCACTTGTGTTGATGACATGTGTTATTGCAAATTTTTCTTTCATTGTTGCAATTATCAATCACTTAATCATCTTATGGTAATATTGTGAACATAATTTCAGATTTGCAACCACATATTTAAGTTCATAATTGCTGCAAGTTATACCTTGATTTCCAACATTTGGTATCAGAGCTAATAGTTATGTTAAGAGAGGGACACCTTTTTTTTTTGTTTTGAAGGTTTTTTGGTTGTAGTGGGAACTTGTGCATTGTGGGTTTTGCAAATTTGTGAAGAATATTGAAAACCATGGCCTATACCTCTCATCTAAATATTGAGAAATTCAATGGCACTGGCTATGATATGTGGAAGTTGAAGATGGAGGATCTCCTTAAAGAAAGAGATCAATTTGGTTGGTAGTTTCAAAGCAAATGAAACAAAAGAAAATGTCTGATGAAGATTGGAAGAAAATGGATAAGAAGGCAAGAGGAACCATTTGGTTGTGTCTTGTGGATTTCATCCTCTTGAATGTTTCAGAAGAAGCCACTGAATACAATTTGTAGAAGAGGATAGGTGATATCTATCAAACTAAAAGTTTAACTAATTACTTGTATCTCAAAATATGTTTGCATTCTATGAAGATGAAGGATGGTGATTCTATTGCAAAAAATTTAAATACTTTTAATATGATTTTAAGCCAACTTGCATCAATAGATGTTAAGTTAGAAGAAGAAGATAAATATTTCTTTGTTACTTTTCTCTTTACTCGAATCTTGGGAAAATCTAATTGTTTCCATAAGTGGTGGGGTGAAGCCATAATAGTGGTTTAAAATTCAAGTGAGGAAGGAAAACTCACAAAAAATGAACCCAAAGCAAAAAAAGTGATTTTGGGGGTT
>VDFB02213616.1:0-10272 GCA_007258455.2 Sequoia sempervirens
AGATATGAGAAAGGAGATACCATAAATAAGTCATAATATGGATAAGATAGGCCAACTTATACAAAATATAGAATAAAAAAATGAGGATTATGGAAAAACTAAATAATTTAGAGGAAGAAGTTACAATAATTATGATGCCACCCATAACCATAACACCAACTATCTATTCAAATTGAGAAAATACTCAACTAAGGATATATGAGAATTGGTTACTAATGGTTACTCCTATATAAAATCTCCAAAAAAAATAGTTGATGTGGAATACTTAGATGAATTGGTGACTAGAATTGTTCTAAATATATGAGGAGAGAATGCAATAGGAAATAAATTAGATCATGTGAGCTTAACAACATGTAAAGAAGAGACACCACTAACTAATCAAATATCATTTACCAACAAAGTAACATCTCCGAGGATGAAAATATATTTTGAACAAACACAACCCTAAACCAAGGGTCACCCTTAATTCCATTAAAGTCAAGAAGAATTTCCATAGAAGCAATAAAATAAATATTAGGTGATCAAAAGTTGGTAGAAAGAGAAGGTAGAGAAAATAATGTGGTATTCTTGGGGACACACTACTTTAATATCAACATGGGGGATATATAGCGATTGTGAAGAAAAGGAATCTATGAATACCTCCAAATAAGTTACCCATTTTCTAAAAATATGCCAATGAGGTCATAGAGCATATCTTTGTCTCAAAATCAATACATGGAAAAGATAAAACATAACTAGGGAAAACACTAAATTGTTCAATTTTATTGGCACCTTACAAAGAGGTGCCCTTATATGGTACAACAATACTTATCCTACAAATGATAAGGAATGGGACATAATCAAACAAGAAATTATAGAAAAATTTGAAACCCTAAAACTACACTTAAGGGGTAAGAAAACTTAGAGAACTCATGCAAAAGGAAGGTGAGACAATAACATAATTTGAACTCACATGCAAAAAGAAGATGAGATAGTAGAAAAATTTGATAAAAGATTCAAAGAAATGACAAGGAGGTTGAATAATCCTTAACTGAAAAGAAAAAAATCAAATAGTTCATATTTGGAGTGACACCAAAAATTAGAATGGCCCTAGATGGAAGGAATTTCAATGCATACCCAAAATTAGTTAGTTTAGCTTGTCATTCATAGAAAACCAAACTTGGAGGAAACTTGATTAGGAGAAAGAAAAAAAATAAAAAAATATTACAATTAGAATTTGAGAAACTAAGACTATTCCAAGAGATTATAGTTCAAAACATGACACCTTTCCATAGGGACCCAACATATGGTGCATATATTGTACTCAAGAAGACCACTTGTGGAATGAATACCCAAAATAAATAGGTAAGAAAAATATGAATGCATTAAGGGTGATCTAAGAGCACTGCCTAAAAAGATTAATTTAGTTTATTGTGAAGCTTGTTATAAATCGGATGAACATGAAACAAAAGATTATCCATCTCAACTATTTCAATTAAGAGAGGAGCCAAATTAAGGAAACTATAATAAGGAAAGAGGAATGTCATATGTGAAATAAAGAAACATGGTGTTCACCACAATGGAATAATGAAAAATAGGGGTATGATGAACCTATTATTCCAATTTCATTCAAGGAAATAAGATCCAAAACAATGAAATGACTATCCACAAAAAATGTGAGTCAAATCAAGGTATGAATCAATAAATTTCCTATCTATGCAAGAATGGGGCTATGAATTAAATAAAACTTTCGGGAGAAAGATAAAAACTATAAAAAAAACTCTAAAATATAAGCTATAAAATGCAAATGAAGAATAGTAATCAAATATGACAAAAATAGTAATCAAAAGGCAGATCTGGAAAGGGGAAAACAATGCGTGCCTTTCACCAAAAGTCACCTTTTGAAGCTCACTAAAGACTCATTCACCCTATGGAGAATGAGTCCTCACTAGGGTTTTTGAAAAATGCTTTTTGGGTTCTCTTTTGCTTGATCTGCACTCCCAAATTCTAGGTGTTCATTGTCAGAAAACCAAAAATAAAACCCGTAGAAGAGTTTCCATAATTTGACAACTTTCCATCTTCCTTCAATTTTTCTCTTCAAAGGATCTTCAACCTAAAATATGAAATCAAACATCAAAGAGAGAAAAATGTTATTTGTTGGTGAATGGGGGTTTTCCTTGGTCAAAACCCATTTTGGTAATTAAACCTTGAAATGAAATAGAAAATCATGAAGGAATGATGAATGAACAAATCTATGTAACAACTCACCAAACCTTATTTGAACCTTGGATTTGTAAATCTACAAACTAGCATGAAGTGTCCTCAATGAATGTAGATCTTGATCATGAAACTTGATGTGAAACAATGTATTTGAATACTTGATTAGATCTTAAACACCACCTCACCATATTAGCTCAAACAACATGCATGATGCAATAAATCTTTGACATGATGAAAAGAATCTTGATTGCTACCATAATCTTCTACAAATATGCCCTGGAATGCCTTAGAAATTCTCTTGAATTTCTCCTATAATGCTCTTGTGAAAATCTCTTGATCTCATGAAAATTGCTTAGTATCTTAGGATGAATGAAATAACCTCTTATTTATACATATCTTAAGATTAATTCCCGAAATTCAAATATCATAAGCTGGAATTGAATTGTTGATTTGAAATCATTAAAATACTGTCAAAAACATATTTTAAAGGGGTCCTAGGTCTAATTGAGGACCCATTATCCATAGGGAGAATGGGTCCTAGGCCACTTACCTAGGACACAAATTGCTCAATTTGTTAAACATTATGTTAAATTAGGGTCCTAGGTCTAAGTGAGGACCCATTCGCCCTATGGTGAATGGATCTTAGGTCACTTATCTAGGACACACATCTTCCAAAGTTAAGTGTTGTGTAATGGAATTTATGAATGTCAGGTTTTATCCCTTTGAAATTGCATTTAATTAGGCTTGAATTTGAATTAAAGGGGCCAATTAATGCAAATTGACCTCAATCAATTAATAAAGCCCTAGATTAATGTGAAAGTGTAAAGGTACACCTTACAACATCAAAAATAAGGCATGATTAAGTCCATTTAATTTAAAAGGGCCCTAAACTTATTGTGAATATGAAAAACATATTACAACACTAAATTAATGCAACATTAGGCTCATTTTATTATTAATTATTTTCAAATTAAGTGTGAAAAAGGGATACTTTTTCCTACACTACAATATGTAAAAGGCTTGGTAGAAAGCCCAATTTACCTACAAGACATGGATATAGAGTACCAAAATGGTAAAACTAGAGAAATAGAAATACCCTACAAAATCAACAAAATCAAGGACAATATAGTGATAGGGGAAAATTCAAAGGAGAAAGAGGCCAACTTAGAGGAAGAAGGCACATATACACCAACTATTTTAATTATGACAAGTAGGGTCACTTCACTACTGAATGTTGGGGGGATAAGAAGAAGTAATGAGGATTTTGTGAAAGTATTGAGCATGGTATATTCAATTGTGACAAAGCCCAAACATATTATAAGAATGTTGCACCATAATCCAAAAGTGATGAACTAAAAAACTTAAATCCCTCTACAGGAGGACTCCTAAGAAGAGTACTAAAAGAACTAGATAAAAAAACTAGGATGTGTCAAAAAGTGGAGCATATTGACTTTCAAACCATTGAGACAAGTAGCTCTAGAGAAGGATATCAAATCCATGCAAAATCAAACAACAAAAATATAAAGTAGCAGTGGTTACAAAACAAGGAACAAATACCACAAATGACAAATACACAACAACTAAGGAAGAAAGCACTACAAATGAAGAAGAATTCCACCTAACCAAAAAACACCATGAATAGATAGTAGAACAAAAAAAAAAATTGTTACTAAAAAACAATATAAAGAAGTAGAACAAAATAACTAGTTCTCTGAGATGGGAATATTAAAACAACTAATAAAAATGTCAAAACACTCTAACCTATTAGACAAACTAAAATAGTTTTGAAAATACTAGAACAAACAACAATCCTAATAACTAAAGATAATAACAATATGGAAGAATGAAAAGTAGTGGAGAACCAAACCCATCATGATTAATGTTAACAAAAATCATAATAAACTTAAAAATTGGATGGTAGACTTAGGAGTTGGCATAAATATGCTCCCTAAAAGAGTTTGGGAACAACTAGGGAAACCCAAACTTGAAGAAACACCATATAATGTTAGCTTAGTAGATTCTATTGGGATGAAAACCTTAGGGGCCTATTGATAGGTAGAAGTAAGTGTTATGAGAGTAAAAAATCATAGACTTTGAGGTAGTTTCCATCAAAGAAAATTTTGATTAATTTAATGCATTACTTCGACTAAGGTGGTTTGCCAACATGAATGACATTGTAGACTCATGAAAAGAATAAATATCATTTGTAGATGAAGATAAAATAGTCAATATCCCCCTAGGAAAAAATCTAGATGAATCATACACAAAGGAAGTAAACACAAAAGAATACCATAAATATTACAATAAAAACATTTACACAATATCAAAATTACCCCTAAATGAAATTTTTGAAGAAAGAAACTCAAAAGAGGAAGTGGAAATAGAGAGTACTACTTACAACACAGATAGTGAACAAGTGTTGGATGCAGGGAGAGCCAAAAAATCACTGCCAGAGGATTATCAAATTATAAAGGATATTTATAATAAGGAGGATACTAGAGGATGTTTCATATTCTATAAAAAATATATTAATACACCATAAAATATTTGTAACAACCTCAAATATTATGAGGATAACATAGATATAAAATGTTACAATTACACCACATATCACAAGGAATTTCACATATTAAACTCCTAAAGTATTCAAGCATAGGAGATTTGCTATCATATATTACATAGATAGAACAAATATTCAATAATGAGGAGCTAAGGTTCAACATATTATAACACACTTATTTATAATGCTGCAAGCTAGCATAATACTTATAAGGATAATCTTACCAAATAGGAGATATTCAAAATTCTAATAAAATAAGATACATATTGGAAAAAGTGGAATACATTGATATACCAAAGTATATGGTGATATCTTACTAGAGGATCACTTAAACACTTGTATTCAAAGATGAGGAACAAGGAATGAGTATGATGAGCGATTATACATGTAACTATTTTACTCGACACTTTATTAGTCTATGTGACATTAACCTTGTAAATCTATGTGATTTGTATGTCTCCATTTTTCTTTGAAAGTGTCCTATGAAACCTGAGAGAAATGTATTTAATATTGGAAAATACTATAATTATGTTTTCAAGAGAGAATTTAATATTGGTAAAGGTTACACATCACAAGAAGACAATTTATCCCTCCTAGGCATCCACATTGGTGATATGAAGGGGCTTGAGTGGGGCACCCAAGTTTGGAGGGAAATTAGTGGACATTGGTGTTCCACTTGGATGCTTAACAATCATTGGAGCATGCTAAAGGAAGAAGATGAAGAGGTTATAAGCTAGGCACCCATGTTGGAGCTTTGTAGAAATTAATTAATTTATTATCATGAATCTTGGTTTTTTATGGATGGGGCATGGGTTTTATCAAGTGGTATTTGCACCTCTTATTTTGGTTTACTATTGTGATTTTACCTCTCACAACTTCTATAAATTGGAGCCATGAGATGGTAGTTGTCTCTTGTGTTATTTGCAAGTGTATGGAAGCATCTAAGTTGTAGGAGATCAACATGGAAGTTTATCATGGTGTATCTCTCTTGTGAAGATAAATAATATAATTTCCCTCTTTTCTCATGTGGAGTTTTTTCTCAAAAGGGTTTCTCCATGTAAATCTAGTATCATATTTGTTTGTTGGTTTTTCTATTATGGTGAATGTGAAATCAAATAATATAATCAAATTTAGTAATCTAATTTTCATTATTTTAATTCACATATGTAAGTTAATATTGTAGCTTATTTTCACCATGTTTTCAAAACACTCACACCAATCACCCAGACATGGTATATAAACCATGAAAGTGTAAGGAAACTAGGGGTACGAAATCACTTTCCGAATGACAATTATAAAAAGAGAAACCAAAATTAAGGTTCAAATTTCAAAATTTACAGTTCATTAAAGATGCACATTACCAAGAAATACATAGAAAAAATTCACACAATATAGAATAGACACCAAATTTAATGTGGGAAAACCCTTTCGGGAGAAAAACCCACCACACTAAGGAAAAACACTTTGTATTACAGTGAAAAAAGGGTCCACACATAGAGTTACAATTTCTCCCTCTTAGATGCCAATTTAGTCACTCAATACAGGCAACATTACAATTCAGTTCAATCTTGTTCCCTCACAACAGACTCAACTCAAATCTCTCTATCGATCATTGTTACAATGTATTTCACATACAAAAATTTCCTTTCTGAGAGAATTCCTCAATCATCTGCATCATTAGACCCATGTTGGAAAGATACCAAATTAGTTCCCATTAGTTACAAAAAACAAATTGTCACTTAGAAATTTCCTTATCGGGTTGTCGTTGGAACATCCATCCTTCCGTTGATCCGTTTGAGTTACATCGATGAATGAAACACCTGCCAGATCAAATAGTCATCAGAGTATTGATGAGACAAAAGACCATGTCTCATTGATCATAGATTTTCACACTGATAAAGGCCTCACTAGTTGACCAACCAATTATTGCTTTCCAACTGAGCAGTAGTCGGGTCTCACAAAGTCATTTAGACATTTGATATTCATCGCCATATTGGGGAGACTCCAAAACGTCTCCCACCGATAGAAGCAAGTCATACCGACAACACTCTAAATGGTCCCCACTACCTCTAGCTCGACACCACGTCATCGCTCTCCACCTGTCAACTTGGGCTCCACCATGGATCATCAGTCCATCATCGAAATAAGGTGAAGAGTTCCACCAAAGTCCCTTAGTCATACCGATGGAAGCAAGTCATATCGTTCTATCATTCATATTCCCATTTAGATCCTTCCAATAGTAAGGTGCTATGCTAACAATAAGAACTATCATACTATCGGTGAGACAAACCATGTGGTCTCACCAATAGAACACAATGGTGAAGAACCATCAAACCATCGATGGAACAGGGTACAATGTCTCGCCGATGGAGATTTTTTAGGCCGATGAAGAAAGGAAATACAAACCTATGAAGGGATATTCATCCAGTAAGTTTGAAGCACCATTTCCAACATGCTCCCACTTGATGAAGAACTCACTAGCTTATCCAAAACTGGGATTATTGAATGTCATAGGCCCCAAGGCCCATCGAACCTGCACACAACCTAAACTTTTATGTGCTTACTAGTTTCATTAATGCATCTACAAATTTTTCCAGAGTATCCACCTTCTCAAGACCGACCTTTCCATCCTCCACCATATCCCATACAAAATGATACTGCACATCAATATATTTCATCCTAGCATGGAAAGTTGGATTTTTTGCTAAACAAATGACACTCTGACTATCACAACAAATGGTAATTTTTGCCCATTAAAGACCAATATTTTTTTTTTTAACAAACACAAAGGTAAAATTTTTATTGAAACTCAAAGAAACAACATTACAAAGAATCAAAGAGACCAAGTCCCAGGAAAATCAAACCACTAGCCAGGAAAAGACAATCAACATATCCCGTACATCCTTTCCCTCCTTGTCCTCGACCAAGATTCTCAAAATCAGATGAGAAGTTCTTGAGCTCCTCCCACTCTATCAATTCTACCATCCCTCAGCTACTTTCTGGCCCATTTCATGAGAAACAATGTGACTATTCACTCTATGGAATAACTGGATAGAAAGTCCTGTCTCATTAAGACTAACCCACAAAATGCAGTTACCACCCGACCCATTTTGCCAATTGACATCCTCCACTTTCTGCTTAATAATTAAATTGACCAACACCTGGGAATCAGATTCACAAACAACCCTTCTCCATCCCAACTCATAGGCTTTCTCAAAAGCACAAAGAATTGCCAACCCTTCCATGTAGTTGACAGTATGCACACCCTCATATACTGAAAAAAGGAAAACCATCGAACCCGAATAGTCCCTACCAATCCCCCCAATACCAGCCGGCCCCGGATTGCCTCTGGAGGAACCATCAGTATTGATTTTTAGAACCCCAATTGGGGGAGGCTGCCAAAATCCAGACCTTTGAACTCTCTGCTTCGAATGCTTACCACGCTTAACACATGTCGAGGTCGAGGACGGCCCCTGAATCCCCAATCTCTCCGCCACTTCAGCATCCCTTTTCCCCAAGGGGAATTCTAACTCACACTTAGCCACCACCGTCTCCTGAACCATGCCCAAAATTCTATGCCAAATTTGATGCACCAACTTCTTTTCTCCCTGAAATATTCGCCGATTCCTCTCCAACCAAATCTGCCACAATATGAAGATAGGGCCCACCGACCACACCACACTACTGTAAAAGGAAGCCATAGAAGGAATACCCAACCTCTGAGAAACTCAATCAGGGAAGCATGAACAGGACTACTCCCGACCCCCACGAGAGTGCCAGGTGGAGAAAGGTGTGAAAAAAACAGGATGAGCAGAGTCCTCCTGGAGTTAGCCCCACATAAAACAGAATAGGGGACTACCAATGCAGCCTACAAATATTATCCCAGGTCAAGCACTTATTCCAAGCCAACATCCATACAAAACAATTACATTTTGGCCAGGAAGACTTGTTCCAGATCTTCGTCCACCACTGGATTTCATCCCCCTCCACCCTATGGGATAATAGCTCCTGGTAACCAGAAGCAACAGTGTAATCCCCATTAGGATTGGGAGACCAGGCAAGCACATCATCGTACTGGAGAGAGCTGCAACGCCTCCTGGAAAGGATACTATGCAACTCACTACATTCTTCTGGCAAACCAACATCAGGCCATTCATCTGGAGACTTCCATCCTGCCACCTCCAACTGACCTCGAGAGGAAAATGACTTAAAGTCACTCACCCGTGTCCACCCAATCTCGCAAAATCTCTGACAAAGGTTTACCAAGTGAGGAAACTGAGAAATGATGGGGGGATATCCATCCCATGAGTCAGACCAAAAATGAACCTCGGTCCCCTTTTTACAAATCCAAAATAAACCATCCTTAATGAGAGTAGCCCCTTTCTTAAGAGTGCTCCAGATCACAGAGCCCTTCCCCAGAAGGGGGTAACGAGGCATTTCCAACTGAGGGATTCCCTGAAGATACTTCTGAGAGAGAATCTTGGCCCAACTCTTATCCTGCTCCTTACACCACCTCCAGTACAGTTTCGCAGCCAAAGCCACACCAACCAAAGCCATCTGCCGCAGACCCAGGCCACCGTATTTCTTTGGGCTACACACCACCTCCCATCTTACCAAACTCCATTTGGAAGACTCCAAGCTACCCGCCCATAAGAATTGTCGTGTCACATAATCCAAATCCTTAACAAAACCCAAAGGGGCCACCTGTAGCATGCATCTGTAAATGGGCAAAGCCTGTACCACAGACTTGATAAGCTGAACCCGACCAGCAAAGGATAGCCACCGATGCGTCCAGTGATTAACCTTCACCCTAAATTTATCTAAAATGCTCTGCCATGACGCCCGAGGCAATCTACCCACCGAGATAGGGAAACCAAGATAGGTCAGAGGAAGTGTCCCGATCTGAAATCTCAAAGTTTGAGCAATCCTTCTCTGAATAGGGTACGAAGTGTTGAAGAAGAAAATAGAAGACTTGTCCTCATTTATTTGCTGACCTGAGGCAACCAAGTAGACATCCAATGCCCTACGAATATTAGAAGCCTCTCGCATTGTAGCCATACCCATCAGAGCAGTATCATCCACAAATTGTAGATGAGACTGTGGAGGTAGATTGCCTCCCCACTGCCAACCCTGTATGCTACCCACCTCCACATTCCTTCTAAGCAACCTCCCCAAACCTTCAGCAAGGAGGATAAACAAGTAAGGAGAGAGAGGGTCCCCCTGACGAAGTCCCCTTGAAGCACCAAATAGCTCAGAATGATTCCCATTAATAAGCACCGAGAAAGAGACAGAGGTAACGCAACTCCTAACCCATTGAATCCACTCCACCGCAAACCCAAAAGCATCCAGAACCCTCCACAAGAAGGACCATCGAACTCTGTCATAAGCCTTCACCATATCCAATTTGATAAACATTACCTTTTCCTTGGAGCTGGCCATTGAATGGATGACTTCAGTTGCAATAACAATCCCATCCAGAATCTGTCTACTTGCAACAAAACCACTCTGTTCTT
>VDFB02213617.1:0-23457 GCA_007258455.2 Sequoia sempervirens
TCAAGTCCCCGAACTTGGCTTGCACTCAGCTTCTGAATGGCAAATTTTATCTTCAACGACAGTCTCCGGAAAAGTTTCTAAGTTAGGCGCCAGTTCAGTGAAGCTCTTTTTGTCTTTTTCCAATTTTGAGTCTTAGAGAAAAAATTCAAATTTTATCTCTTTGGGTGTTGAAAATAAAAAATAAAATAATTAAAATAATTATTTTCATGTGTCATTTTCAACCCCTTTTATTTTAATTATGGCCTTTTATTTTTGTCTAAGGCAAATTTGATTTTCACTTAAATTTTTCTTGACTTTGCCTTAGGCAAATTTTCTTTCTTCCATTTTATTTTGCCATAATTTTTTAAACTTCCTAAGTCTCAGGTGATTTTTTAAGCATATTAATGCTAGACTTAGGAAAAAAAATTATTTATTTCTCTAAGTGTGGCGAATTTCTCAAGGGGCCAAGCATATCATTTAATATTCCAATGTCCAAACTTAGGCAAAATTTTGATTTTTTCTTACTTCTTGGTATGGTGGACTTCATTCATTGTCAAACCATGCATTTTATCAAAGGCGGACTTAGCTTATGGTATTGCCATTCAATTCTTACTTAGCCTATGCTCAAGCCACTTCACTTCTCCATATGACGGACTTTACTTTCTTTTGTGCTATCATATTGCTAAGGGCGGACTTTGTTCATGTTTGTGCCATGCCTTGTTTGTGCTAGGCGGACTTACCTTCATTTCTTTCCACTCTACATGGGGCGGACTTTGCTTCACTTCAAGCCATTTCAAATTGCTGAGGGCGGACTTTGCCTAACCTTGTGCCATCACATATGCTGGGCGGACTTTGATTTAGTCCATGCCATATAGCTTGGGGCGGACTTTACCTTTATTCATGCCATGTCTTCTTCCAAGGGCGGACTTCATCTCTACTTGTGCCATTGCATGTTGCTTTGCTGGGTGGACTTGGCACTTCTTCATGCCATGGCAAGGCGGACTTCCCTCATGTTTAAGCCATCTTCTCATATGCTGGGCGGACTTCATCTCTTGCCAAGCCATTCCAACTTTCATTCAAGGGCGAACTTTATCCATTGTCATGCCATTGCAGGGCGGACTTTGCCTTAGTCCATGCCATCTCAACTTTCTTCCAAGGGCGGACTTTGTCTCATGTCTTGCCATTGTTTCTTCTCCATGGCGGATTTGGCTGAAGCTCTTGCCATTAGTTTTACTCTCCATTTTCCCTGCTGGTTAGACTTTCAGCCTATCTTCCATGCCTCCATGAATTCCTACCTCCATACTTAGGCAAATTCACCATGATTTTCAGTCTTTTCTCAGATTTTTTTCCAGATTTTCAACATTTTTCTGTGATTTTTGACTAATTTTTTCTAGATTTCATTGATTTTCAGATTCTCATCATGGATTTCATGAATTTTTCAAACTGATTTTCTGTGATTTTCCTTGGTTTTTTGGAACTTCTGAGTGGATTTTTGAAATTCGGGCACATTCTAAATATAGGAACCCCGCCAAAAATAGAAACTTTTCCCAAAATAGCAACTTTCTAAAAATAGCCCCTAAAAAATAGGAAGTCTAACTTGGGCCAAAAGTGCCAAAAATGAAGTCCCTAAAAAATAGGAGGTCTAAGGTGGGGACCCCAAAAAGGTAGGAGATGTCAGAATTGACTAAAAGGACAGTCGATCTTCATCTCTCGGGCCCTCTAAGTACTATGGTGATGTTTGCACAATGATTCAGGCTCAAATTCTTCACTTGACTCGGGTGACCATTCAAAAACTCAAACTCTAAAACCCCAAATGGAGACCAGACAAAACCGAGATGCACAACGGCAAAACCCTAAAAGGCAAACCACTAGGGTCCCCATTTGCAATGGGGCTGTGTGAATTAAGGTCTAACATGACTATCTGTTGCTGGGGTTTGGACAGAGTATTGGAGGAGCAGATTTGTTTGTCGTCCTATATTTCACTGGAATTTCATCAATAAAATTCAATTGCAAGTTAGCATTGGACTCCAAGTATGACTAGTTGATGAATGGTGTTCCTAAATTTTTACTTTTACAATTTTATGCATGGCTGTTTGAAATCAGAAAAATTAGAAGTTTATTTCAGTTTAATTCCTTTGTATCTCAAGAGCAAATTGCATTCATATTTGGTAAAACTCAAAACAAAAACAAAAAAACCAAAAAAAACACAAAGACAAAACAAAAACAAAAACCTACCTATTCGCTAGTCAAAGACTTTGAAAAGACAAAACTCAGAAACTCAGATCAGATTTGGGTTGGGGATCTTTCATATACCCTGGGAAAACCCTCCACTTGAGAGAGAAAAACCCAGCAACAAATATCTCTCTTATATATGTAAATAATGGCAACAATTCACTTTACAATGAGGGCAATCACAAGGCCAATATTCAGCACCAATAATGGCAACAATAACAGATAACAATCTATCCTTCCTTAAACTCAAATCTGCACTTGAAGTAATTCATAATCTGCTTCTTGAAGAATTCACACTTTTCTCTTGAACAATTCGCACTTGTCTCTTGAAGAATTCGCACTTGTATGAAGGAAAGAGTCGAACTTTCTTGATGATCAAATGGAGTGAAATGACCTTCTATATATACATATATTGATAGAGAGGTCACACCTCTTCAAGAGCTAGGTAGGCCATTATAAGAAAATATAATTACAATTAATAAATGCAAATACAAGGAAGGTCGGCCAAATTTGAAATTACATTGTTGCCTAAGTGAAGCACCTCTTCACTTTAATTATTACAATAAATGAATAGCCATTAGGCTATATGAATTTATGCCTTGACTCGTGGCTGGAAGGATGAGCCCGAAGCTGCTATAACATCAACAGTTGGGAGGAGAAGAAGAAGCTGATGGCAATTGGAGATGAAACACGTCACTTGTGACAACCTAATTTCTTGGGGGCAGAAACCCTCAAGAGGCAGTTTGTGGTGCAGAGTGACAACAGGATCATACGGAGTGGCATCAGTCCTCAAGGCATTTATATTTGTTGTATAGTGTTTAGGATCATTTAGGCATTGAAATTTGCTTACTAGGTGTGCCCAATTAGTTGTATCAGCCTAGTGTAGTTCGATGCTTTGTGTGTGTTTGAACTAAATTTTAAAAAATAACTATTCATTGTTGGAATATTTTTGGGTCTATTTTTTCTTGTATTCATTTGATTCAAGTATATATAGTGGTATCAGAGCTAAGATCTGGCCACCTTGTTAGAGATTTTAAAATTAAAAAAAGAACATAACAAATATCGGTACTCCATGTCGGTAAGGGGCAGAATAATCAGGTATCAACTTAGGGAACAAAGGAAGCAGCAAATATCACATAAGGATGAAGCACAAGCACCTTAGGATCTAGCACGGGTGCTTTAGGAAAGGGGCAAGTACATCTAATCGAGGACATACTACCAATAGGTATTTTGTCACCAACAAGATTTGGTTGACATTTTAGCTCACCCAGCTTTGTCTTGCTTGAGGGCAAGCAAATTTGGGCAAGGAAGCCTTATAAAGTCCCCTTTTTGAATAGGCAGCATAAAAACAACAATGAATGAGTGGATTGGCAATGTAGGAATAGCTAGGGTCAATTAAATCATGAAATAAGGCAGATGAAACAATTAGGGTCAATTAAATAAGGAGATAAGGTGGATGAGTTAGTTAGGGTCAGAGGAGGGAACTTGTTAATCAAACTGTCATCGATTCAGGACTGACTGGCCTATGATTGCAGAAGCATATAGGCATGATGAGCACAAGCTTATACTGAGCAGGGGAGTGAATTAGTATAAAACTATCTTTTACTTTTTCAAATAAACAATCACAATAACTTTAAATACACAACATCAACAAATAAGAACACAAGAGGAACACAAGATTTACGTGGAAACCCTTTCAGGAGAAAACCACGACAAAATATTGCTTATATAAAAATCTCTTACAAACTTTGTAGGCACCAACCTGTTGGAGACACCGATTCCCAACACTTGAGCACCAACTCAATGTGAGACACCAATCTCTTTTAATATGAGGAACCAACCTCTCCAATATGAGGCACCAACCTCTTGATAGACAAAGTATTTATTCTTCATGATAATCCTCCTTCAAAATTTTTCCTTTGAATAATCTTCAATTATTTTCTCTTCACACAAATCTCCTTGTGTATATATGATTTATCAATTTGTCTTCCACACACTCTTCTCCACATTCCACAACCTCTATTTATACTTTCACCAAAGGAAGCAACTTCATGAAGGAATGTGGTGCAGGTGCACCAAGTTGCACAATTTGAGTCCATAAGGTCATGTGTTAGGTTGTAGGGGGTTTTTTGTCATTTTTGTCAAAAAGTTAAGGTCATATAGACCATTTTTCATGTTATTAGGTCTTTGAGAGGGTTATTGGGTTAAAATTGTCAATTTGTGTGAAAGATGTAAATGTTGTCTTCAAAAATTGCAAAGTTGTCAAGAAAAGTGAAAAATTGCACAATGTAAGGAATACCAAAGGTCATAAGTATTCAAAAGTTAGTTTTGGCGGGTTTGTTGGTTGCATTTGGTTGTAAAGGGTCTATAAAGGCTGGAAGACGCATTATGTACGTCCTCTTGAAGATTTGAAGGAAGATATCCATCAATTTATCTCTGTTTTTCTCAGATTTCTGTATTTTTCTCACTTTGCAGCACTTGTACGGTACCGTACAGAGGTGCCCTGCTCTGAAACTCTTTGGAATTCATTGAGGATATGTGTTAGCTCTCCTATGCATTTGGTTTGAAGAGTTTACACTAGTTTAAACACTGACCTGATTTTCTATATCTGCTCTGTTAACCCTGTTCTAGGGGTTTGAAAGTCTCAAACTTGTGAATGGACCCATTCCACCCTCTGTAATCACTGTAACTAGGTGGAATGGGCCTGAAATTGTAGGATTAGGTATTTCCTTGGTTTGTGTGAGCAAGGTTTGAAGTTAGATGGTGATTGGAGGACTGTCCCAATGAGTTATTGTGTGATTTTTACATGAAAATGGAGGTTTTAGCCTAGGGTTTGATAAAACACAGTTGGCAAATGTTGGCAAATGAACTTTTGAGCTTGTGCAGGTCTAAATAGAAGTGTTTGAGGTGGTGGCAGGGTTAAAGAAGCCTTGGGGATTCATTTTTCAATAAACCCTCACAAAAAGCCTAGAAACAAGGGTTTTAAGGTTTGGGGTATTGGAGGTCTGTACACCTGAGGAAGATTGTGGATTTAGGGGTTTTGGAACCTGAGGAATGCTGCCCCACAGGGTTTTGGCGTTGGTGAGACATTTGAGGACTAGTTCCTTTGTAAATCAGGCCTAATTGGCTAATTAGGACAGCGTTGGCACACCTATTTAAGTGTTTTGCTCCAAAAGAGTTGTATGTGGAATTAAGATATGTTGTGTAACTCCTAAATGGGCATCTAAATCACTAAGTTGTTTGTGAGGTGGTTTGGAAAGTTTCAGAGTTAAGTCCCTAAAACTAGGTCTGCAGACCTACTAGGAAGCCTAGTGGAAAGGTGAAAAGGTGACAAGACAAAAGATTTTTGATTGAAGGTTTGTTTGAAACTCATCTAATTGTGATTGTGTGAATATTTCTAACCCCTGCACTGCATCAATTGGTATCAGAGCTACAGGGAGTAGGTATTTTGATTGAAGGTTGCAGGTTTGTGAAGGACAAGTGGGAAGTTGAAGAGACATAATGCATCTAGGAAATAATATGGCAAAGGAGATCAGAGAATTCAAAGAGAGACATGCTAAATTGAAGGAGATGGCACAAAGGAGGGCACTATTCAGGACAAGATGCAAATGCAAAAACAAGGTATGTAATGTGGTAATAGATTCAAGTTTCATTGACAATATTGTGTTAGTTGAAATGGTAAACAAATTGGAGTTAGAAAGAATTCCACATGAAAGACCATATAAAGCATTTTGGTTGACTAGTGATCAGTCAATTGTGGTGAATGAACAAGCTTTAGTGGAGTTTCAGATCGGTGCATATAAGGATAGCATTCTGTGTGATGTTTTGCCAATAAGTTATTGTCACTTGTTACTTGGAAGGCAGTGGCAGTTTGACAGATATGCCTTATATGATGGTAGGGATAATGTTTATAAAATTGAGAAAGATGGAATCAAGTTCAAACTAACATTATTGCAGGGAGATGATAGAGCACAAGATAAGATGGCAAGGATAGTGATGATAGGCAAAAAGGAGTTTCTAAAGCATGAGGAGGACAAAAACAGAGGAGGTGCAGCCACTACAAGAGAAGAGGATGTTGAGACAACAAAGGTGAAGAACGGTGCAATGTTGAAGAGTAGAGAGGAAAATAAGACAGAGAAGGTCAAGGATGAATTGACCTTGAAGATTAGAGATAAGCTTGAAAAGCATGATGAAGACATGAGAGGGGCAGAGTTTTGTTCATTGAGGAGATTAAAGACCAGTCTTATGTTGTCAATACAGTGATGTGCAAGTCTGATGGGACAGTGGAAGAAGGGGCAGAGACCCTAAAGACAAAGATAAGAGAAGAAGATAAAGCAAGTAAGAGTGAGTTGCCTATGGAAAGGCAAGACAGGCTTGTGAAACAAGCTGAGATCATGGTGGGGCAGTGTTGTGTCCCTTGGAGACAAAAGAAGATAAGACAGAGGTCTGTAAGTCTGAAAACACAGTGATAATAGGGCCAGAAAATCTGATACAAGACATGAGAGTAAAAGGTGCAATGAGCCAAGGTAAATGGCAAATGAAAGAGTTTAGAACGGTTGAGGTTGAAGAGAAGCAAGTTGAGAACATGGTGTCCCAAGAGGATGGCAGACAGTTAGACTATGTTAGCATAAAGGTTCATAAACCTGGTAGGATAGAGGTCCTTGAGGCAGAGTATCAAATGCAAAAAGTGGGCAGTCAAGGTAAAGAGATGGAAGGTAAGATACAAGGAAGTGTGGCCAGATTTGAGCACACACAGAGAGTTGAGATGAATGTTGCAGTCACCCCAAGTGGTGAAGAGGTTCAAACAATGAGTTTGAAGGAGGTCTCAGTGATGGAAAAGACTAGGGATGTGATAGGCCAAGAGAAGGCCAAAGATAGGTTGTTTGAGAGAACTCCAAATGAGTTGGAGAAGTGTGATGAAGGTATGGATGGGACAATGCTATGTCCTTTAGGGAAAAGAGAGGTTGGTAGGCAGTCAGAGGCTGCTATGACAGAGAATTCAAAAACTGATTTCATAAAGGTTCCAAGAGTGGAGGACTTGAGACTGAGCGAGAAGACAAAAGGTGAAGTGAAAGTGGATGTGTGGCAAGGGCAATGGGGTAAATTCAAATATGCAGCAGAGATCGTGAGGAAGAGAGTCCAAGAAACAACAGTCAAGTGTTTGATTGCAGGTATGACATCAAGTTTTGATGAAAGAAAGGTTAGAGAGTATGAGGCAGGTCAGTTTGCAAAGAGGCAGTCATATCAAGTTCAAAGGCAAGCACTAGTGGATGAGTTTGTGTTTGTTCCAAGGGTGAAGATGAAGAAACTTCAGTCTCAGATTGGTAAGGTTGTGTTAGCAAATGAAGGAGCAGATGCAACATCAGTTCCAGACCAGGGAAAGATCAGAGGATATCTACAAGGGCGGTGTGAGGAGATGGAGCAAGGACTAGGTGACACAAAGTGCAAGAGAGCAAAGCATGATGCAAATTTCCAGTATTTAACCAAGTGGAAGGGACTACCAGATGGAAGAGCCTATGGAGAGAATGAAGGCAAAGTGATCAAGCAATGGAGTGAAGTTTTCAGAGGCGAACAAGTTGGAAGTTCAGTTTCCAAGAGACTTGGAAAAATTCCAAGGTGGGTTGTATGGTGCAGGTGCATCGAGTTGCACAATTTGAGTCCATAAGGTCATGTGTTAGGTTGTCGGGGTTTTTTTGTCATTTTTGTCAAAAAGTTAAGGTCATATAGACCATTTTTCATGTTATTAGGTCTTTGAGAGGGTTATTGGGTTAAAATTGTCAATTTGTGTGAAAGATGTAAATGTTGTCTTCAAAAATTGCAAAGTTGTCAAGAAAAGTGAAAAATTGCACAATGTAAGGAATACCAAAGGTCATAAGTATTCAAAAGTTAGTTTTGGCGGGTTTGTTGGTTGCATTTGGTTGTAAAGGGTCTATAAAGGCTGGAAGACGCATTATGTACGTCCTCTTGAAGATTTGAAGGAAGATATCCATCAATTTATCTCTGTTTTTCTCAGATTTCTGTATTTTTCTCACTTTGCAGCACTTGTACGGTACCGTACAGAGGTGCCCTGCTCTGAAACTCTTTGGAATTCATTGAGGATATGTGTTAGCTCTCCTATGCATTTGGTTTGAAGAGTTTACACTGGATTTGTGGCCTTTAATCCCTGATTTTCTATATCTGCTCTGTTAACCCTGTTCTAGGGGTTTGAAAGTCTCAAACTTGTGAATGGACCCATTCCACCCTCTGTAATCACTGTAACTAGGTGGAATGGGCCTGAAATTGTAGGATTAGGTATTTCCTTGGTTTGTGTGAGCAAGGTTTGAAGTTAGATGGTGATTGGAGGACTGTCCCAATGAGTTATTGTGTGATTTTTACATGAAAATGGAGGTTTTAGCCTAGGGTTTGATAAAACACAGTTGGCAAATGTTGGAAAATGAACTTTTGAGCTTGTGCAAGTCTAAATAGAAGTGTTTGAGGTGGTGGCAGGGTTAAAGAAGCCCTGGGGATTCATTTTTCAATAAACCCTCACAAAAAGCCTAGAAACAAGGGTTTTAAGGTTTGGGGTATTGGAGGTCCCTACACCTGAGGAAGATTGTGGATTTAGGGGTTTTGGAACCTAAGGAATGCTGCCCCACAGGGTTTTGGGGTTGGTGAGACATTTGAGGACTAGTTCCTTTGTAAATCAGGCCTAATTGGCTAATTAGGACAGTGTTGGCACACCTATTTGTGTGTTTTGCTCCAAAAGAGTTGTATGTGGAATTAAGATATGTTGTGTAACTCTTAAATGGGCATCTAAATCACTAAGCTGTTTGTGAGGTGGTTTGGAAAGTTTCAGAGTTAAGTCCCTAAAACTAGGTCTGCAGACCTACTAGGTAGCCTAGTGGAAAGGTGAAAAGGTGACGAGACAAAAGATTTTTGATTGAAGGTTTGTTCGAAACTCATCTAATTGTGATTGTGTGAAGATTTCTAACCCCTGCACTGCATCAGAATGCAATACTTCCCAAAGGAGGCAACTATTCATTCTTTATACCTTTTCTTTGCACTCTTTCACAGCAAACTTGGGTGCTCCAAAAGGGGTTGGCCCATTTAGAAATTAACAATTTATTTAATTTTAATTTCATAAAAAATGGGCGCCACTATGAGGGGTTTGGCTCTATGAATTTAAAAATAATTTAATTTAATTTTCAACTCCCAATGTAGATGCCATAGATTGCAGGTCGGCCAGCAATTAGAACAGATTTATTTATTTAATTTTAACTTCTTCAAAGGGGTGATCATACATGAGGAGGGTTAGGTATGATCTCAATGATTTTCCTTGTCCCTCCTTTGACATCAATAACAACAATTTCCAACAAGGCAGCCTAGGAGGAAAAGAAAAACAGACTTCTTAAAATTAAAAACAAAAATCAACTTTATTCTCAGGCTAGTGACACTGTCACAGTTGCTGGTGGCAGTTGGAGATAGAACCCTTCAAATGTATTAGACTGATTTTTTGGGTATAAAAAGCAAGTATTTTCATCTATGTGCTTTGTTGGGGGTGTAAGAGGCTTCATTGGGGGCCTTTTCTTTCTTTTCTTTGGAAGGGGCAGGGCCTTCTTAGTCCTTCCTTGTAATGTCCCCTTTCTTAGCAAGCATCAAAGTTGATGGTTTAGCCCATAGTTGGAAAACTTGCCAAAAACTTGCAAGTTTTTTTTTGAGAACGAGTAAAAACAGAAAGTACTCGCCGACTTTTTGGTGAGTTTTTGCACAAAAGTCGGCGAGTTTTTGCGCGATTAGGGTATAGAGTCTGCCGGCGGCCAAAAGCTCATTTCATTTGCTTTTTTTGAGTTTTTTTCACTCTTGGCAAAGCAAAAACCCAATCTAAAGCATTTTTGCACCATTTTTCAATAATTTTACATCGAGGAGATGAGATTTGAAGGAGAATTTCATCGGATTTCGAAGGCAAATTGGATTTCCAAGTAGGTTTTCTGATTTTGCTTGTTCTTTCTTTTTTATTTATTTTTTCTTCATTTTTGTTGATTGTATGTTTAAAAAACATCATGAATGAATTGTAAAATAGATTTAAATACATTTATATTGTTGAAAAAAAGATTTAGATTCATCAAAACAAGAATTTGTGACACTTTTTTCTGATTTTTTCTCATATTTTGCTGATTTTTCATTTTTTTGAAATTTTCTTCAAACCCTAGTTTGGTTTTTTATTTTCATTCTTCTTGTTTATTGAAAACATGTTTAAAATCATATATTAGCTTAATTTGTTACTAATTTAAAGTAATTTTCTGATTTTTACATTTTTTTTACATTTTTTTGTAACCCTAGTTTATTAATTTCTTTTTTTAATCCAATTTTTTTGATGAAAATGTTTAGAATCTTAGATTAGTAATCTATATTGATTTAATCTATATGTTTAGAATCTTAGATTACTAATTTAAAGTAATCTATGTTGATTTAATCTAATTTAGCTTGTTTTAAAATTTTCTATCAAAAAACTAACAAGTTGTGCTTTCACTTTTGTGTGTGTACTTGTAGGTTAATTGATAATGGCTTTTGAATCCGCTTCTACCCCTACCTCAGCCCCATCCATGCCTGGGAGTGGGGAATATGTAGGCACTCGTCCAGCAGGAGCTAGAGATCCTGCTTGGAAATATGCATATGAAGGACCAGAACTTGGATCAATGTATTGCATTAAGTGTAAAAATGTATACCGTGGACGCATCAATCGCCTCAAATACCACCTTTCAGGCATCCCTAGGCCGGCGAAATGCAAGGCTTACACTTAAACACTGTGAAATAAAAAAACAAATGAGCATAATGCCTACGGAGAAGAAAAAAAAAGTGCAAGAGTGAAGGAAAAGCGGCAGTACGAAACATACTGTACCTCAGGTGTTGCAAGTGCGGTCAAACCTTAAGTCCACTGTCAGGATGATGATATTACACCACCTCCATCCCTTCGACTACCTCTAGTAGAGTACCAGGGTCAAGATCAACACCTACAGCCACAGGTTCACGCATTGGTGATTTTTTTGTGCCTAGAAACACACCTGGTGCACAACCTTCTTTAGAGGCAACTAGGTGGAATAAGGAGGTGCATGAGCATGCAGATGTTGCTTGTGCCGATTTTTGGTACTTCAACAACATCCCTTTCAATGTGGCAAGCTCACCTTACTGGCAAAATTTGGTGACCGCATTGACAGTTGCAGGGAAAGGCTACAAGGCACCTTCGCGCAAAGACTTGAGTGGGAGGTTAGTTTATATTCTTTAATTTATGTTTTTTAAGTTTAATTTATGATTAATTTAAGCTATTTTTTTGTTTACAAATTAAAATTGTGTACTTAATTTAACTTTGTACTTGTAGGTTGCTTTCTAATGCAATTGAAAGGGCAAGGGCAGCGATAGAAGAACAAAGAGAAGAATGGAAAAAATATGGCTGCACTATTCTTTCTGATGGGTGGATGGATGGAAAAAACCGTACCATCATTAATTTTTTGGTTTCTTGCAAAAATGAGGTGGTGTTCTTGAAATCCGTGGATGCCTCCAGAATAGTAAAACATGCAGAAAATTTGGCTAGAATGTTGGAGCAAGTGTGCATGGAGGTTGGGCTTGAAAATGTGGTGCAAATCGTAACTGACAATGCAGCGGCATATGTGGCAGCAGGAAGAATCTTCCAAGATAAACACCACACAATTTTTTGGACACCATGTGCTGCCCATGTCCTTGACCTTCTTTTGGAGGACATAAGCAAATTAGATTGGGTCACACCGATTGTAGAGGATGGAAGGAGGATCACCAAATATATCTACAATCACCCTTGGGTTCTCAACTTGATGAGGGAGCACACCAAAGGGAGAGAATTGGTGAGACCTGGTGTGACAAGGTTTGCAACGGTTTTCTTAACGTTGCAAAGCATTCTTGGTGCATTGACGGCTTTGAAACAAATGTTTGTGAGTCAAGCATGGGTAGACTCACCTTATTCGAAGAAGCCGAAAGGAGAAAGAGTTCAAAACATTGTCTTTGAGCCCCTCTTTGCACAAAGAGCAACAAAGATTGTGAAGGTAACTTCAAAACTTTGAGTTTGAATCTAAATTCAAATTGAACATTTTTCTTAAAGTTAATGTCTTTCATTGTAAATTTGTAAATTACTAAATTGTAACTCTAATCTTTTTTTGCATTTTTAAATTTATATTGTAGGTGTCAGAGCCCTTGGTTAGAGTGCTCCACTTGGTGGATGGGGATCAAACCCCAATGGGGTATCTTTATGAGGCCATGGATAGGGCCAAGGAGGCTATTAGAAATTATTATAAGGGGGACAGCCTCAAATTTGATCCCATTTGGGAGATTATTGACAGGAGGTGGAACAATCAACTCCACCAACCTATCCATGTAGCAGGGTACTTCTTGAACCCCCGTTTCATCCATTTAGGCACCTATGCAGATCCTACTGGAGAGGTTATGGAGGGCCTCACTACTTGCATTCAGCGGATGACATCCACACCTGATGAGGCAGACTGTATTGTTAATGAATTGCAAAGTTATAGAGAAAAAAGGGGTGCGCTCTTCTCTTCAGACCTGGCAAAGAAAGTAGTATCTAGGCTGCCACCAAGTATAAAATTTGAAACTTACAAGTTACAAAAATGAAAAATTGATAATTACAAGTTACAAGTTACAATTTTCTAACTCTTTTTTTGTTTGTTTTGTAGATGTTTGGTGGACAAATTGGGGTGGAAAAACCCCAAATCTTCAAAAATTTGCCCTCCGTGTCTTGAGCCAGCCTTGTAGTTCGTCCAATTGTGAGCGCAATTGGAGTTTGTTTGAGGCCATCCACACAAAGAAGAGGAACAAACTCGCTCAAAAACGCCTCAATGACCTTGTTTATGTGCAATATAATCTTCGATTGCGCAGAAGAAAGGTAGAGGAAATATCATATGATGATCCAATTGATTTGGATGAGATAGATCCATACAGTGATTGGACAGGGCGAGGGGAGCAGCCTCCATTATTTACTGAGGATGAGATTTATGATTTAGAGCGACAGGCAATGGAGGAGGGTGGATTTGCATTCTCATTGGACAACCTTGAGGATGACCCTGAGGAGGAGTCATTGCCAGTGCCACCACCAGCAGCTGCAAGAGGATCTACATCCAGGATGGAGGTTGAGCCACAGGCACAGCAGGAGCAGACTCCTACGATTAGACCCTCTTCCGGTCCCTTACTGAGATCTAGACATGGGAAGAGGAAGATGTGATTCATGTGAATTTGTAAAAACTGAAATATATTAATGTTTATGTAGTATTTACTTTCAGTTTTACAAAAACAATTTGCTATTTTCATTTTGTTTCAGACTATTATCATATCAACGCATTGAGCACTCAACATTCCACATGAGGATGCCATTTTGTATCCAATTTTCTTTCATATCAATCAAATACTGCTTGTTTCTTATATGTACTCATTTATTGACTCATTGGATGCATCTTATCTTTGAATTTTGCAAAAAAAATGCATTTTTAGTGAAGTTTAAGCAATTTTTTAATTTCCCGAGTTTTTTGCCGAGTTTTTGCCAAGCCGAGTTTTTTGCCGAGTTTTTGCCGAGCCAAGTTTTTTGGGCTTGCCGAGTACTTGCAAACATCGAGTATTCCAACTATGGTTTAGCCTATCATCAAGTCCTCGTAGGCTAATAATGGTGTTTAGAGGGCCTAGTGTTGGAGTTAGCTAGCTCCTCAATTGGTAGTTAACAGTGTTTTCATTTCCAGATCCTTAGCTTGTTCAGAGGTTATGATATTCAGGGTGTTTTGGCTCCGTTTTTATATACTTACTATTTATAGTAAGTCAATGTGTTGATAGAGGCCAACCTTACTATTTATAGTAAGGCACCCTGGTTAGCAGTGAATGCAGTGGGCTACCTCCTAGTGAAGTCAAAATTGATTTACGATGATGTAATGTCACCATTTCCGATGTGCTCTTTCGGATAAGTCTGATTCTAATGCACTTACTATTTTTAGTAAGTGCTATTTTTTAGCAAGGGGTCTAGTACTAGGGCTTCAGTCTTCAGTGAGCCCTTTGAGCATCTCTATTTCTCTCCAACTTGAGTCTTGGGCACTACTTGCTATTTTTAGTACTTTCTAAAAATAGTAAGTCTATTTTGGGTAAGTCAAACCTAGTCAGCTCTCTCTCTCAGCAATTTTTTCAGTTGTGGCATCAATTCTAAGGTTGTGATATTTAAATATTTGCTTTTCCCCTTCGAAAACAAGTTTATTATAAATTTACTTTATAATTTAATGTTGAGGGTAAGGGGGACATGGAAAAGTACCATGGCGCCTAAATCAATAACTTTAAGTTGTTTTAAAGAGCATCAAAAACGCTTTTGAAGGCTTAATAAGAGATGGGTGCCCAAGGCAAGGAATGAAGTAAAAATTAAAATAAGAGCAAATGTTTTGAGTTAAAAATTAAATATAAACAAAAGCTAATATCAAAAGGGTGTTGGTTTATGAGGGGTTTAGGGTTTTAGCAACACTGGTCGCCCTAATTTGTGATGGAGGCTTTATATTCTCATTTGGAGACTTCATTTGACATGGATGTTTTGGCTGCTTAAGGAGATGTTGTTGGTTTTTCGCGAGGAGGTCTGATAATCGGAGTTGAGGACGAAAACCCTCGATATCTAGGACTGGTTTCGGTAGTGCAAGACCTGCCCTAGCTGGTAGAAGGGCGATTTCATCTAGAAATCACATTTGTGCTTCAAGTTACAGATTTCAGTCATTCGAAAATGAAGATCTTACAGCATTTTTGATGTGTTATAGCTTGGTTGGCTTGTGTTTGCTACTCTCAGTTTGGCTGGATTTTTAGGAGATTCTGGTGGGTTTTTATTCAATTTCTGGGCACTTCACTTAGGTACCTGAACATGGGTTTTTGCTCATAACTCTCTTATGGTTCAGTCGAACCATGTGGGTATTGTTTCTTTGGCAAGCCCTCTTCAAGGCGATTCTAACAAGCACAAGTGTGCAATTTTTGGAGTGCTGGATTTATTAGGACAGGTTGAACTTCTACTTGGGATGCCCTTTGTTGGTGAGAAACTTCAGTTTATAGCCTGCTACTGTTAAGGCTACTATTGCTTGATATGGAGGTCTGATGGCAGTTGTTCCATGGCGTTGGGAAGCAAGGAGTTAAGGGTCATTGCCTTGAAGCAATTTGTATCATTGTGTGAACTGCTTGTTTGTTGTTATGCTATCTTTACCAGGTTGGCCATCTTGTGGGTGAACTTTCTGTCTTTGTGGAGTTGTTATAAGGGAGCCCTTGCCTCTGTTTGGCAACGGGTTTGAAGATCAAAACCTTGGGAGATGTACGTGGTGAAGTAGCTTTAATTATCTGCCGGTAAAGGCGTCTCTCCAAGTCTGAATACAATCATTTCAGAGTATGATTTTCTTATTTGTGAAGAATAAAATTATTTGTAAACTCGGGAATATTACTGTTATTAAATTGGATCATTGAGAGTTCTGATAGTGTTCATTCCAAATAATATTTCCTTCTATTTTATGTTCTTTGCTATATGTACTTTATGCAATGTCAAGAAACTTGAATGCCACATAAAAACCAATGCATTAAACACTCTCAAACAAACCAATTTGCAAATCAGAAAACTCAGAGAGCAACCAGAAAGGAAATCAAAAAAAAAAAATTGGGGTCTTATATTACAGATGATTAATGATGGAGTTATAATATTATAATTAATATTAAAGTTATACTTTAATAATAATTAATTATTAAGTGCATATCATTAATGAATTAAGTATACTTTATAATAAGTGTTAAAAGTGTTATTTTAAAGGGGAGATATAAGTGAATAATAAAGTATACTTTATATTATTAAGTTGTGCACCAAAAAGGAGGGAAAAGAAAATGAAATTAAAGTAAATTTAATGAGATGTAATCAAATGCAAATTAAATATTATAAAAGGGCACTTTTGGAATTCATTTCATTATGATTGATTTCTTTCAACTTGGCTTTGTGCTTTGGCTTTGGAGGTGAAACCTAGGGTTTTGCTGTAATTTCAATCTTGGAGAACATAGCCTCTCTTCAATTGTGCTTCCTACAGGTGAGAAAGATCACCCAAGGGTTGTAGTTGTTAATGTCAACATACAGCGTCGAAATTACTTCCAGCGATATTCTTGTCATGAATAAATTAAATGATAGCTTAAATGCTATTTAATTTATATGAGATATTTTGAAGAGGCACAAATATTTATAAGGTGCTAATTATATGTTATGAAGAGGCACCGTTTTGTTTTAAAGAAAAGACACGAGTTCTTATTGGAGGCCGACCCTCTTCCATTGGACGCGATTCTTATTGGAGGCCGACCTTGGAATTAAATGAAAGGATGCGTCTCTCTCTCCCCTCATGTATATATATTCATTAAGTTCGCTCCATTCATCAATCAAGCAAGTTCGAATAATTATTTATGCAAGTGCGAATTCTTCAAAGAGCAGGTTGCGAATTCTTCAAGGGCAGAGTTGGATATTGAGAGGTGCAGATTATTATCTGCTACTGCATCTTGTGTAGGTGCTGAAGGTTGGCCTTGTTATTGGCCTCATTGTAAAGAGAATTGTTGCCTCTATTTATATATATAAGAGAGATCTTTGTTGCTGGGTTTTTTCTCCCTCAAGAGGAGGGTTTTCCCAGGGTATCTGCTGTGTTATTGTGTCTGATTTTGAATTAAGTTTCTGTGCATTAATCTGTTCATTAAAATTTACATGGTATCAGAGCGGGTTTGAGAGGATCGTGATCAGATTATTGCTAATCAGCATACCCTATTTGTTCACTTAGTCAAGATGGTGAATGGTTTGAAGATCGAGGATAGACTCGAGGGTGCATCTAACTTCACATCATGGAGGTTTAGGATCATGCTTACCTTGCGTGAAAATGACTTGGGTGAGTTCGTGGTCTAGCGTTCCTGAACCTAAGGAGGAAGAAGAGAAGTTACAAGGATCTAGTCTTTGTGCACTCCAACTTGTGTCTCTTGTCACATAAGAGACCTAATTACAATGAGGGATTGACAATGAATCGGGATCTAACTCTTAAGCACACCAACTTAGACACTACAGTTGCACAACTTGCTGAAGTCTCTATAAATGAGGCAACTTCTACATATGAAATGGCTAGTGGGAAGGCATTGTAATTGATTGTGGTTCAAGTAAAATTGAACTAAATATTGACTTTGATGCTCTCAATGAAGAGCAATATGAAAATTATCGAATATTGATTGTAATTTTCATTTTGTATTGACATTTGACAAATCATTGAATTATCATGTCGTGAATGTACGAGAATTTTTTTTTTTCAAATTCTAAGATATTTAAATATTTCATTTATAGAGAATTATGAGTATTACTATTTTTAATATATATGTATATACGAACCCATACCCATACCCATCCCTACACTAGTTTTGGCTACTTGGCTGTTCCATAACATCTAGAAATTTTGCCCTTAAGTGATAAATTAAAAGCAATCGAAGAACCGACAAACCTAACTCCAAACCCTACAAAGGATGCAATATCTTCAAATATGCAACAAAAAACAAGGTGAACTCAAAGAGTGGTATGAAGATAGAAATCATCACAAGGAACCAAATAAATCCACTTGCAAATCCTCAACAAAGAATCCTCAAATCTCAGATGGGAACCAGGCCTATACATCAGTTTTCTAGCACTTAGCCAACTGCAAAGACCCTCAAACAATGGATAAAAACAAACATGGATGAGAATCAAAGATAGAAATGCAAAGTGGGAGAGTACCACACATCTATAGTAAGGGGGTACTTGCCCTATCTATAGTAGGGGGGATTCTATACTAGCTATTTCTCAATTAGAAATTTCAGGTAATCACTCCCTTCGTATGTGTAGCCAATCCTAGACCTTGGGATTAGTCTAACCTATTCCTAAGAGACTGTGTCCTTCTAGCAAGAGGATTCTCTTGGTAACTTCCAAAATCCTCATAAGTACATGAAAAGTCCTTAATGGAGGACCATGGTTCTTAAGGAACAAAATCATTTCAATCAGCCATAGATTCAATTTTTTAATCCCTTGGAGAAAATCAACACTATCGAATGCACCCAAAATTGACACAGTGCCAAAGTTACATCCTATGTTGTTGGGTTCGACAGAACACCCCGAGATCTGTATGGGTCTAGTTCGAGGCTGAGATAGACTAGGTGTTTTTGAAACCACATAAATACTTTGTGGGAAAACCCAAGGCAGATCTAGGTGGACCCAAGGGCTTCTCAAAAGAAAAAAGTTGTAAAAAGTCCTTAATGAAGGGCTTTGGTTATTAAAGAAAAAAATCCTTTACATTTGACCATTGATTCAAAAAATTAAATTCCTTGGAGAAAATCAATAATATTGAAAGCACCCAAAATGGACACAGTGCCAGAGTTCCATCCTATGTGGTTGGGTTAGGAAAAAACACACACCCCTATCTATATGGATCTGGTTCAAGGCCAGGACAGCTTGGGGTCACTTTGAAACCACACAAATCCGTCATTGGAAAACCCAAGGCAGATCTAGGCAGACCCAAGGCTGCCCAAACGAAAAAGAAAAAAAGATCATAAACAAAAAAGTGCCAAATACCTAATTTTTCCTTAAGTGATAAAACTGTGAAAATAGTGTGCACCATGAAGGTTTGTGTGATTTCAAAGGTCTTAATTTGTCCAAAGACCGCGAGGAGCGTTGCCCCTCAACATCACTGGGGATGTCACCCCTAAACCCCCACAAGGGGAACTACCCCTCAACCCCATTGTGATTTCTATTCCCGATTCCCCACTAGTTGCCATCCCCAAATCTAGGCCCTTGGTTCCCTTAGTTCAGTGCAGTCAATTGGGTGCAAAAGACACTAAGGCTTTGGTCTTTGTGCACTCCAACTTGCATATCTTGTCACATAAGAAACTTTATTACAATGATGGGATGACGAAGAATTAGGACCTAACTCTTGAGTGTGTTCACTTAGACATTGTTGTTACACAACTTGCAGAGATCTCTTTAGATGAGGCAACTTCTACATATGACACGGCTAGCTGAAGTGTTATTGTAACTCATTTTGGTTCAAATGAAATTGAACCAAAAGTTGAGTTTGATACTCTCGATGAAAAGCAATTTGAAGATTAATGAGTATTGATTTTAATTCTCATTGTGTATTAGCATTTGACAAATCACTGAAATATGAATTTATGAGTATTTTATTTTTTGCAAATTATGAAGTACTTAAATACTTTGTTTATTGGCAATTATGTGTATGACTGTTTTTATAATTTTAATATATATATATATATATATATAACCTATACCCATGCCCAGGCATACCCAAACCTCAAACCCATACCCATCCCTGTAACAGGACCAGCAACATAGGTTGCATCTAATGATGGCTCATTGATTTCCCAACATTAAACTTTTACTGTCATCACATCCAGCCCCATTCAATTGCTTACTGTCTTCTATTTGCTTCCAGCATGTTGTCACATCTTCTTGAGCTTGTTCTAACCTCTATTTAGTCAACCCTAACTTTTCATGCTTTCTCCATGTCTTGTTGTTCACCTGCCCTTCATTTCCTTTAAAGGCAGAGAAATATATGTTAGAGTAGATGCTTGGAGTGTGGATTCCTTGGCATTGCAGTTCTCCTGTGATGGATAAGCAATAAAACCCTCCTAGAGTTAAGCTTCTGAGGAAACAATGCTTCATCCCTCATCATTAGAGCCTTGGTTTGTCATCCACCACTTCAAAGGTCAGACTTTATTTCCATATATAGCACAGAGGTATTTAGTTTAGTTTAGAATGCTTGTGTTAATTTCCTTTACATTACTTCACAACTCTTAGTACTAGATGTATTTATTTGTTTACTTACTTGTATTGCAAGGTTCGGGCATCACTATTCCATATTTTAGCCTCAGACTTGTTAACAGTCTCCAAATATTTGCTTGCATTGCATTCTAGCTTCATTTAGCTCTCATTTGGTTGTTCTGAACATTTCTCCTTAGGTTGAATGAAGTCATAGTATGTTCAGGCATTGCTTCCAAATCAGGGTTTCCTAAGACTATGTTACCTGTTTGTGCAGAAAATCCCTCAGATCAGGGGGTCCTATTCATTCTCAGTCCAGGTCCATAGTCCAGTCTACTGCAGGTACAGACAGGACATGGCTGTAGGGCCCCAGGTTTAGCCAGGTAAGCCTTGGGTAAACCTTCAGCGAACCTGGGCCATTTTTATTTACTTTTAAATTTTTTGGTCCAAACACCCATAGGAATTGATTCTCAGGTCAATCAAAGATCCCAGACATGATTGGGAATGGCAGTTGTTGGTTCAGAGAGACATTCAAAGAAGAGAAGAAGAGCACGCGAACTTTAGCCCATGGCCAACCCCACACCAGCATAGACGAAGAGAAAGGTGGAGATAAACTCTGCAACATATGTCTTCAATGACTCAAACTTAAACACCTTGTCAAAGTTGCCGAAATATACGCCCACTGCCATCTGCGATCTCAATGAATGTGTTTTGGTGGTGGTGTTATTATTGTTGCACTGCTGCTGTTCTCATAATACAGCTGTCATGAGGTTTCAAGGCTTCTCTTTCAATGATAAGTCTTGGAGTATATTACCTGCTGTATTTCTTCATAAAAAGCAATTATTACTGGCTTCACATTATTAAAAACAACACATGTTTTACATTTTAGCACCTTCTAAGTGTCAAAAGGGGGAGCATTTAATATTGAAATCCATGCAATCTTATAAATTTTTAGCTGATATGCTATATATTGTGGGCACAGCCCACCGGAATTGTCTCATGCCTGAAAAAAATTGAATGGAAAACATTTTCAGATGGTTGAAGTTGTCTCACACCTGAAAAAAGTGAACGGAAATCAACGGCAGATGAAGTTCTTGAAAGCGGATCTGTGCATTTTATTCTCCTTTAGAAAAAGTCAAGCTTTAACTATATTGGAAATCAAGGAGAAATGTTAGGGTTGTTTGTTATGTTTGTTGGCATTGAAGGAGTCTTTCATCTTGGCGTGAGATGGAGTTCAGGAAAACTTAAACACATCAAAGCAGAGATTTGAAGGGCACGTTGCAAACACTCATGGCACAAGTTACCCATGTTGCCAGATTTGGAGAGTTTCAAACCTTGCATTTAACCCCATTATGATAGGTACGCCATTTTGTTGAAACTACATGTGAAAATTACAATGGGAGCATCTAGGTATCTTTACTATTCTCCTATGCATTTTTTTGGGTGGCATAGAATAGTTGTTTTCCTCAATGAACACAATGAGAAAATCAGCATAGCATGTTGAGTGCAAGGATCAAAAATATTTGAGAGAGAAAACTCCAGCAACATCCTGACTATACAAGAAACATCCATCAAGATTTCAAGCCTTGAAGAGATGGAACCATTGCTAGAAGAGTTTGGTTTACAAAGTAGCCATATTGATGGGTTTGGATTTATGAAGGATGCTTCAGTTATTTCTATTGATAATCTTCATTCTGAGAACTAATTACAGGGATGGTAGTGCTGCTATAAATCTTTCAGAGATTTCCTAAGTTAGCAATGGAAGGTAAGCACTTTTTTCGCCCATTGGACACAGTCATGTACTCCATAATAGTCCCAAATGCTATGTTAACAACATTCAAAGATGACAGACTTCAAAGCATAATAGAAGGATAAGATGAGGGTTGACTGAGCAAGGATCACAGAGGACAGCCAATAATTTTTGAAGACAGTCCTTGATGAAGATGGTAGTTTCCATGAAGACAATGTACAATGGGCAGAAGTTTTATGACAAGAAAAGCATTGAGTATCAAGCTACTTTGACAGAGATTTATGGAAAGATACAACAAGTGTTTCAAGTTTCAACAAATGGATGAGTAATTTGATGCAGTCCATTCTTGTGTGTGCTTGTGTTGAGTAAAGTGCTTGAGGGTGTGCATGCATCATTTCTCGAAACAGTACCATTCAAGACTATTGCTAAAATTACATTGTCACAGTTTTGTTTGATGGTGGTTCAAAGTGTAAAGTGATGAGGGCAGACCCTGAGCACCTTATGTCATTTTCTAAGAATGTTTTGAAGATGCAAACTTTCCTTATTATCCGGGTCAGCATGTATGAGAAACTTCTTTAATTATTTTCAAGAGTGCCAGATGGCTCTGAGGTATATGGAAGGCATTCTTTTACTCTGTTAAAAGAGAATTGTTGACTATATATCTTCTATCACTTCAAGTGAAAAATGGACACAGTGTTCTCTCAAGTGTGAGCATCAGCAGGAATTTGTTTGAAATAATTATCATCAGCTTATTGAAGACGAGGAGAATATTTAGCAAATTCTTTCAAAGTGAAGCGGCCTTTCCTTCCAACAAAGTTGATGTCTCCCATTGTTGGGAGTACAAGTGGTCGTGCAAGACAGTAATTTGTTGGCCACACAAGTAGATCAAAATACTGTTGTTCTGCCTGGTTCTTTGGCTTCGAAATCAGGTACACAATATCCTTCACCAATAAACAATGCTAACCAAATGGTGAAGCCTAAGTGTGAGCAGTCCTATGAGCTGTTAAGATTGATAGTTAATTTTCTGAGGGCATTGTATGGTGTTGTATCACATGGCTGCTTAGAACACAAATCAAGCAACAGTCAAACTATATTGCATCCTGAATCTATTAATTGCAGAGACCTTTGTTCGCTTGCCATTGTTTCAGGGAGTTTAATTTTTTACAATATCTACACGGCTGGCATATTTGATGCAAGCTGATACAGAATGGATAATTGTATGCATAATTGCCCAGGTTTTTAGTTTTAGAAAGTAACTGAAGAGAGGACAAATAATGGGTCCTTTGCATGCAGTAATCGTGTCGTTTCCTGCAGAAGGCCATATCAACCCACTGATGAATCTTGCGGAGCTACTGGTCATCTATAATGGAGATGATTGTTATAGAGTTTGAGCTTTTTGATATCAATGTGCCTCCTTTTGTTTGGTAAATCACTGTATTAGAACCTGTTATTTCTTTCTTATTAGACTTGGTATTCCATTAAGCCCTTAGATTAATGCATTCATCTTCCATGAAAAATACTTCGTCTCAATTGAAATTGTAAAGCCATGAAAACACTCTCCGAACCATGATAATTACTATTCTTGATTGAAAAAAAATGTTCATGTTTGTATCTAAGTACCATCTCATATAGGTTTTTATTTTGACACATGGATTTCATTTGAGAAAAATACAGC
>VDFB02213618.1:0-11786 GCA_007258455.2 Sequoia sempervirens
ATATATATTCATATAAATTATAATTTGTGTAAAATATTAATAATTATAAATTTATTTCAAAAAAAAAAAGTATATATATACATTTATATATTTAAATATAATTGTTTAAATGTATATTTATTTAAATGTGTTATATATATTGTTAATTAGTGCATGTAAAGTATGACTAATTATTTTATAATGAAATGTTTTAAATAGAGAAGTTGATTTTTCATGCACTATGTTATCAATTTATTTGGATTTAGGAAATCCGAATGCTAGAATATTTATTTTCCCAAATTATTTTTTAAAGCTGTGTTTTTTTTCTGTTTACGCTATATGGGAAATTTGATTCAATTGAGTTAGTAAGTATTCTAGATAAGTTTACTTCATGCGGGGAGTTGTTATGTGTTTTGGATTCAATCCTTTGTGTTAACTTGGGTAGTGCACATAGTTCTTATTCAGTTTGAAAACCTGGTTCTATGGACAGGTTGTGTCATTTAACGTATTAAGTTGATATTTGATGTTGGTTTGTGTGCACCTTGTCTACCCATAGTTAGTGGAATTAGTTTCCTTATATTGTTATTAGGGGAGTGGCTCTTTATGAGGGCCGGTACACAAAGTGGTGCTTGGGTAACTCATGTAGAGTTAGTCTAATTAGTGAAAACTAAATCAATACATTAGGTAGTCTAAAACATTTAACTAGATAAATTATGCCTCACTCATAGACTCAAGGGATAGTTCAGACTTGGGGATGAGTCGAGAAGGCCTAGAATGGAAAGATCGATATCTTGTCATTATGAAAGATAATCGATTCATAGATTGCATGTGGGGCCAGGTTTCGTAAGAGGTTACAAGGGTAACCCAAGATGGGGGCTGAAACCTAGGAAGATTTGCCTGGGTAACCTATGTAACATTGTGATGACACTCCACCTATAATAATAGTATCCTTGTGAACTTAGTGTACTTGATCCTTCAATTCTAGAAGCAATGTAACCATTATGTTAAGTTTGTACTTGTATAGTTTTGTCTATGGTTTTGCATGTGTCTAGAGGTTGTAGGTTATGTATAGGGAACCTTTTTACTATCTCCTAGCATGGGGTGGGCTATGGAATTTACCACTTGGTTGGGTGGAATGTGCACCTTACACCATTGTGTCCCCAGTTCTTGTTCATGGTGGCGAAGTACCTGTGACTAGAAGAGCTTCGTGTGTGGATATCTTTTCTCATATTTCTCATTTGTATCGATTGGATACCTTATTTATGTATCACACCTCAATTTATGTCGGGAGAACTCTTGTAACATGTAATTGTACACTTTTGTATGACCTACCTCATTTGGAAATGAGTGTTGTAGGATGTTATTATAAATTTAATGTAAGCATAAGATCATTTTGTACATTATACCTTCATTGATGCAATTTATTTGTTATTGAATGTATGTCCTTAAGTTTATGGGAATTAATCATGCTATGTTTAATTACTTTTGTCATTTATGGGATTTACATGTAATGTGTTGTCAAATCTTGAGAATGTTTGCATTAATGAACTTCATGTATACACTTAAATATATATATATATATATATATATATATATATATTACACTTTTCATAGTCATTGCAACATTCATTTAGGTTATGTGTGAGGGCATTACATTGTGTTCTTAACATCAAATTTTTAGCAACACTACTTGGATTAATTCAGCGCAGGCCACCAAGTCATTTATCAAAATTCATGTTGTTCTTCTAGTGGGCTGCAGAGTCCCTTTGTTACCTTAGCTTGGTCAAATTGAAAATGTCAAATGTCTGTATCGTCATGTCTTATTCATCAATATTCTCAATTGTTTCTAGTGTTAGCTTACTCATAAATTCGTAAACGTCAATTGTGGTTGTGGTTTCAAAATATGGCGTGGTTACATTTAGAAAAAAAAGTCAAGCATTTCATAGTTACATAGCTCATCTCCTTAAGTCTTTTTGCAAGAAGTTATTGACCAAAGAGGTTGGAAAATTTTAGAGATATAGATAGGAATGATTACTACTTAAGTGACATTACTATAATCATTTGCATGTATGAATTTAAATGGAAAGATTAAAAATATAGACATAGAATAGAAGAATCAAAGGAGGATAAAGCAATAGTTTGGAGGATGATTCAACAAAGTTACCATATTAATGTAAAAAAATTCAAAGAATATATGTCTACTTGAGTTCATCTTCAACATTTGCTTCACAGAATAGGAATTGATCACAACATTGTGAAGTAAATTTAAAAATGATAATGACATACATGTGGTTAAAATGGTTTGTGCCTATTAGTGAATATTGGGAACTAATGGCGATTTTCTCTTGCCTGAACACTTCCTCAAATGTAGTTACACATTTGAGGAAGTGTTCAGAAAAGAAGTGCACATGGGTTTTTGGCACATAGAAGGATTCCAAAAACTAATTGACAATGCTAATTTATGTTGACATATTGCATATGTTATGCACTAATTAAGCAATTGTAGGTAGAAATAGTAAATTAATGAAGTGAGATATTTGAATTCTTTAGATTAGTAGGTATAATTTTTTCACAGTCCATGAAGAATAGTATGAATGTTTAAGGATTCAACTATGCATGTTCTTTTCATATCAATATTCCAAATCACACTCAGTGATTCATCATCACGAAGAAGAGAGTGATGAACCAGATTGCAGAATTGGCCTTAAGAAGAGTAAGGGGGAGGAGGGGTGAGGGCAAAAAAACAAAGCATGGGCTGGAGAGATAAATTGAAAAGATAGAAAAATAGCTAGTGATAAAGTATAATAAACAATTATAAAATTAAAATAAATAGTGTTAAAATATAGATTATTTAATACACATATTAAATATAGGAGATTATTAAATATATCATTAACCAACAAACAACTCTTTAATTATCAAGTGGATTACATTGATTATAATGCAATGTTCCTTTTATCATGTATGGACACATATATTATATAATTGATATAATTAGAAAAGGAGTTTAATATAAATATTATATAATTAATATCAATGTGTATTATATAATTGACAAAAATAACTAATTACGGCACAGTTAAGTATACACTTCATTGTCTCACTCAATTAAGGGGCGGCTTTTGGAGAGAATATTCAGCCAAACTCAAACCCACGTCCTCATTTTTATAATGCGCCAATTGCCCTTCCTAGCGCTTTCTAAGTCACTAAATTCACCCTCGAACCTTCATGCCAACTGTCTATTCCCTCTGCTATCATTTTATTTTTTGTATTTTTAACATCAACAAATTTTAACCTTTTCACCCCCATTATTTGGTACATGCCACCAAGTCATTTATCAAAATTCATTTGAGCTGCAAAGTCCCTTTGTTACCTTAGCATGATCAAATTGAAAATGTCAAATGTCTATATCGTCATGTATAATTCACTTTTAGAATATTCTCAATTGTTTGTAGTGTTAGCTTACTCATAAATTCATAAACATCAGTTGTGGTTGTGGTTTCAAAATATGGTGTCGTTACATTTAGAAAAAAAATTCAAGTTTTTCATAGTTACATAGCTCATCTCCTTACTCCATGATAACAATGAGACGCCAATATTTTGATTCTCCATTCTACCCTCTAAATAATGTGATTGAGAAGAGGGAAACTATTGGATAGGTATGATGGTTGCATGGTCGATTATAGGAATCCACTAAAATATTGGATAAACAAATATTCAGAGTCTTTTCGCAAGAAGTTATTGACCAAAGAGGATTTGGAAAAGTTTAGAGATATAGATAGGAATGATTACTACTTTGTGACACACTATAATCATTTGCGTGTATGAATTTAATTGGAAAGATTAAAAATATAGACATAGAATAGAAGGATCAAAGGAGGATAAAGCAATAGTTTGGAGGATGATTCAACAAAGTTAATATATTAATGTAAAAGAATTCAAACAATATATGTCTATGTGACTTCATCTTCAACATTCGCTTCACAAAATAGTAAATGATCACAACATTGTGGAGTATATTTAAAAATGATAACAACATACATTTGGTTAAAATGGTTTGTGCCTACTAGTGAATATTGGGAACTAATGGTGATTTTCTCTTGTTGAAACACTTCCTCAAATGTAGTTACACATGGAAAAGAAGTGCACATGGGTTTTTGACACATAGAAGGATTCCATAAACTAATTGACAATGCTAATTTATGTTGACATATTGCATATGTTATGCACTAATTGAGCAATTGTAGGTAGAAATAGTAAATGAACAGAGTGAGATATCTTAATTCTTTAAATTAGTAGGTATAATTTTTTATAGTCCATGAAGAATAGTATGAATGTTTATGGATTCAACTGTGCATGTTCTTTTCATATCGATATTCCAAATCACACTCAGTGATCCATCATCACGAAGAAGAGAGTGATGAATTGCATTGCGGAATTGGCATTAAGAAGAGTAAGGGGGTAGGGGATGAGGGAAAAAAAATAAAGCATGGGTTGGAGAGATGAATTGAAAAGATAGAAAAACAACTAGTGATAAATTATAATAAACAAATATAAAATTAAAATCTAATATTTTTTTAAAATAGATTATTTAATGCACATATTAATTATATAATTAATTATGGGAGATTATTAAATATATAATAAACCAATCAACTCTTTAATTATCAAAGGGATTTCATTGATTATAATGCAATGTCCCTTTTATCATGTATGGACACATGTATTATATAATTGATATAATCAAACAAAGGAGTTTAATATAAATATTATATAATTAATATCAATGTGTATTATATAATTGATAAAAATAATTATACGAGTTTAATATGTATATATATCTGTGTTATTCATCAATTAAAGAACATATATAGCATAAATGCACAAAGATGGGGGACCAAAAAGTGGCCACCTCTATTTTTGGCCCCCTAGACAGCATAACACACTCGTGTTATGGTAAATTGTTTGACTAAACCCCAAACTATAAGATGCTTGTGTTATAACATGAGTATTTTTTCTCTTTTCTTACAAAGAAACAAATCGTTTCACAACTTCATTTTTATCCATGCCCTCATGCAAACTCATAATCTATAACTCTATTGAAGTGTGCTTACATTGTGAGTTAGGCCTTTCACCATTGCTTATCCATCAAATCAACACAAAAATAATGTCATAACTTCATTGAGGTGGAAGAAGTAAGTTTTTTTAATGTAAAATTTTAATTAAATAGATAGATTTAATTATTTTTTGAGTGGATTTTTACTAATTTTCAAGTTTTGATAATGCACCACCAATTGATCAAAACATTGATTACTTCCTCATAAAAACCCTGCTAAAGAACAACCACAACAAACCCCTCCTTCAATTCCTTAATGTCCTCCAGGAACACAAGAAAATATAGTAGGTCAAATAGAAAACAATAAGAGAGAACTTGAGGCATTAATCAAAAGGTTAAGGGATCTAGTTGTAACAAACTCCCTTAGGTCCACCCTCACTAACTCACCAGAATCCATTATCTCCCACATAGTATCGATATTAGTGGCCAAATCAATAGTTGGTCAAACAAGAGGGAAGAGCTAAGACAATCTTATTCAAACAAATTATCTTATGACCAAATTAAATAATTTTCTTTTGAAATCTTACTTGGGCTAATTGTTCATCAACCTACGAGCCAATAAATACATAAATTATTCTTTGAGGAGGTTCCCTATCCATTGGTGCCACTACTAAGGGATACAGAATAATTTTTGCAATAGGTGGTGGATGGTTTTTGACCATCCTCCATGCAATAATAATTAGTCCCACAATACTTTTCAAGGAAACTATATTATGAGTTTATTCTCAATGAGATACCTAATTACTTCGATGTTAGGGAGTTCCATGATAGAGGTGGAGGTTCTACACATTACAGAGTGGGGGCACAATGTTCCCAAAACTAGGTACTAATACCATAGCTGGACTTAATTTTTAGCATGTTATCCCTTCCATTATGAAGGAGGGTGTTGAGGTGAAGACCCTAGATTCCATTAGTTCATTGAATCAAAACCTTATTGATGCAAGAGCATCGATGGTGTGAGAACAATCTTGCATCATCAAAAATACTTTCCATTTATGTTCTTATTGCTTTATTTTTGTAGATGTTTTGCATTCACGGATACCCTTTTCGTTGAATAAGAGTTTCCAACTTTGGAAGCTACTTTTCTATTTTTTGCTCAACTTATTTTTTGTAGGTGTGAATTTGAAGGCGTGAGGAAGATAGAAATTTATGGGAAGGTTCGGGATGGAAAAATAAGCACTTTGACAAAAGAATTAGGTCAAGATCATTCACGGTTTGAAAGTTATTCAAATCCAGGTTTACGCTTTTGCCTTGAAAAACCTTCAAGTCCAGGTTTGAGGCACTAAACTATTCGGATGGGCAGAAATTTTAGGAAACCCCAAAGTAGCCGCCGTCTTTTCAAGAGCTATCTGAAAAGGTATTATCATTGAAAATCTGCCGGTCAAATTAAAAGTTATGGCTTCTAGAAGTTGGTGCATATTTTAGAAATGTGCTAATTTTCAAATGTGAATTTAAATTTGAATTTAAAATTGTATTTTTTGGCACCAAACCACTAAAACTCATATCTCGAATGTTTTTTTTGGCTCCAAACCAAAAAGGGGTTATTTATGGGCTAGTTTCTGATTTCTGGGGAGCTTTTTGGGGAAAAGAGTTCGCATGCTGTGAAAAGCGGATTGTTTGTAATTTCTATAATATTTCTGAAACTTTTGTAGCTTGCATGTATCATAGAGCTTGAGGATTTGGGATCCTCTACATGTAATATTTTCATTATTGAATAATAATAATTTTTTCTACTTGTGTGCATTATTTATGTGTCACCGGGTTTACTCCTTGTCACTTTAACCAGCTAGAGCCTTTGGTATAGGGTGATATGGGTGAATCTTCTAAGGCTCAACATCCACCTCACTTATATATAAAAACTACAAGTATCTAAAGTTGTGTTTATGGGTATTAGGATGGTTAGGATGCACGTGGCCAAGACACATCTATAGTAGATCAAATGGTCATGACAGATGATCTATTGAATGAAACATATGACATTGATAGTCAGGTAAATTTACACAAGCTCAAATTCAATTATTAAATTTCATTTTGAAATGTAAGATTAACTAAATTACTAGAATGATTGTAATAATATTTCAAGGTCAGAGTGTTCACCCTACATTTGACATCCCTCCACCCCTTGATTACATGATGTCAATTCCACACCTTTATGTAACTAGTAATGAAATAATAAATATGGTACATGTGAATAATTTAACCTTATATGAATTGTAATCTTATAACTCACATTGGATGTTGAATAAGTTAATTTCATGCCTCCAACATTAACACTTGCCAGTCAAGATGGTCATCAATCTTTCACTAAGGTAAGTTTGTCTTTTTTTAATTATTAATGGTGTGTAAAATAATGTTAGGTAAATTTTGGTAATTGAATAACATTTTTTCAATTTTATATGCTAACATCAGTTGATACTCCTCCTGATATTCATACCATAATGGAGCATGGTGTTGTGACAACAACATCATCTTCGATGCCTTTAATAGTGGTATGAGACAAATTAGCAAATTTCAGCTTATGTTTTATGTTTATATGTCTATTAGTGAAAGTTTTAATGATATTCATCTTTAGTTTAATTTGTATCTTGATGCTTGCCACATGGCTTCACAACTCCAACTCATGAACATGCCCGTATTATGCAGGAAGAGAGGCAAAAAATGGTTTAGAGTGATTATGAGTATGCAGTAAGTCATTATTCTATTATATGTCATTCTATAATTTACTTTTTTTAAGTATTTATGTGTATAATTTTTATTATATCAGGTTTAGGTCAAGAATAGTTTAGAGAGGAGCTCGAGTCAGATTTGAAAGAAACCATCATTGTATGCCTCTTCATCCAATTGATAGTTAGAGGTGGCTCATGATCTCTTATCTTCCCCTAGAGGGAGGTCATCACATTAAGGTCCTTTTTTGTATGCCTATATGGTAGTTTTGTAGATATTTTTTTTTATTAATTATATGCAACATTATATGCCTATATGGCATTCTTGCACATATATTGTACTTTTAACGACATGTAACATTGTATGCCTCTATGGATTTTTGGTTAATACAAATCTATTTTATCGGTGTTGTCTATATTTGGTTAGTACAAATCTATTTTCAATTTATATGCTACTACTCTTTACATGAGATTAAGAAGAAAATCGTTTTATATTTATTTTCATTTGGTCTCAAAGCATGACCAAGGTGCTGCCACAATACTGCATCTCACTTTTGGGATGTGTTGATTTTTTTCCTAAAATCACTATTTTTAGAAAAAACTAATGACTTAAGTCTTGAGAGGCTCCATCTAAAGGGTTTTAATTGAAGAGGGATAGATAATACCCCCTCACATCAAACCCCCTTGGATAGAACCCCTATAGTATTAAATCATACCCACAATGGAGTCTCTTTCACAACTCTCAAAATGCTGGCAAAAAACTACTTTTTCTTTAACTTTTGAGGGGTTAAATAACATCATTTAAAAATTATATTTTTCAAGATTGTAGCCCTTGAAACTAGCTTTCCAACAAGTATAGGTTTGATATATTTTCATTTTATCATGTATTTAATTTTCAATTTTTACTCAACATAGGTTTTTCTCTAAACATCAAGCTCTTTGTTGTGCAATGGTGGAAAAATAGTAAACCATTGTAAAAAAAATTCAAAATACCCCTCCTAGAAATTGATTTCATTTGTTTCACCCAAAAAAGAAAAATTGGATTTCCATATATACACAAATAGTTAGATTGTACGACACACACGTATGTCCAAATTATAGTTATAGTGATTTCAAAAATTAATTTTTTAAAAAATATGCAACAAAAAATTATGAAAAAATATGCTTTCCCTAGATATTGATGTTGAGAATCTATATTCCAAAAATTAAAATTTAATCCTTTATAGAAAAAACTTATGTTGTACAACACAAACGTTACTTTATGAAATTGTTGTTTTCTATCTAAAACCAGTTATTAAAGGAGATGTTGAAAGATTCATAATTTATTTCAGAAAATTTGAAAAAATATATATTTAGAATCTACACACAAATTGCCACAAATCACTAGTTCACATCATCTTCAAATTCTTTATGGTTTAGTTGCTATAAGTCTCAAAAGATGAAGATTCAGTTAAAAATATTGATGTAAATGTCCATCTTGGGCAAAAAGTGAGCCATAGTATTGTGATTTCACCCACCAACTTGTTTGATCTATAAAAAGAGCAAGGCCTATTTTAATATTAATAATTTTTATAAGATTTTGTTGTATTTAATCTTATGTTAGGATATAGTTATGGCATTCATTGTTAGAATGGAGGTGGAGAGATTCATTGAAACACAATTTAATCTTTGGAAGCTCAAGATGGGGGATTTTTTCAATGTAATGATTTGATTATAAATCATGTTGCAAGTTTCCTTGGATTCCATCCTCATTATTGGACTTGGTCATATAGTGACTTCCAGAGCTCCTATTTGGTGATATATGATAAGTCATTCGTTATTGGAACGTTGTGGAGTTAGTTATATGATATTTGGAGCTTCTATTTATCCCCTTAGATACACAACCATGTGAAGGTTGTAGAGGTGATCATATGGTGACCTAGAGGTCCTTCGTGGACCCTCTAGATAAATGGTCAATGGAGGTTATAGAGTTTTTCATATGGTCACTTAGAGCTTCTAATAACCCCTTGCTCCTTTTTGTTGCATGTACTTGGTGGATTTGGTCGTATGGTGACTTAGAGCTCTTGGATGCATGTAGATCTGCATTTTGCAAATTCATAGTGTGTTGAATTTATATATTGCATATTTGTGATAATCCACCATTCAAAATGAAAATCTCATCTTTGTAGATTTGTGGATGCATGTAGATCTGCATTTTGCAAATTCATAGTGTGTTGAATTTATATATTGCATATTTGTGATAATCCACCATTCAAAATGAAAATCTCATCTTTGTAGATTTGTGGGTGTTTTAGATGTGTGAATAAATTCATACTTGCATCGTAGTTTTCTATGTAGCTTATGTTACAAGAAAGGTGTCTTATAGGTTTTTAATTTATATTTTTTACTATGATAAATTGCATGTTCATTTGGTTTCATAGTGTTTTATTGCATATTTTTTCTTCATTAAGGTTTGAATTCAAACCAATTAAAATTTAGACATAGTCAGACCGTATACAACATAACTTTTTTGTATGTATCAAAATTCAATTTATTTATTTTTGCCTAGATCAGGAACATCAATACCTAGCATGGACATACTTTTTAGAATTTTTTTTGGTAATCTACTATTTTTCCACATGTAGAATAAAGAGCTTGATTTTCCATGAAAAACCTACATTTGAACAAGAAATAAAAAATACATATAATAATCAAATTAAATATACTTGAAATTATACTTTTTGGGAATTTTATAATAAGGACTACATACTTATAAAAAATAAATTTTAAATGAATTCATTTGATCCACCAAAAGGTAAATCAAAAGTGGTTTTTTATTAGCATTTTGATAAGTCTAAAGTAGACTACATTATAGGTATGGTTTAAAATTAGTGGGGTTCTATCCAAGGGGGTTTGATCTAAGGTGTTTTAATCAAACTCTCTTCAATTGGAATCCTTTAAATGGAACTTTCCAAGGCTTAAACCATTATATTTTCTAAAAATATGTGATTTCAGCAAAAAATAGGGTGTCCCAAAAAGTGTAAAGCACTATTGTGGGATCACCCTATTAAAACCCCCTTTATTTTTGTTATATCATGTCAGATATTAGATGGTATTCATAAGCCTACTACTAGGGTTTCTAATAGTCACTTTCTTTTGGTTTTTCCATTTTTCACCTTTTTGTACTTTCGAGTTAAAATTACACGAAAACCTCAAAACCCCCATCATATGAGGAAGATGCCACTCTCAAATATAGAGGAAGATAACTTAATTCCATAATGATCTCTCCAACAGTTGGAATAATTATCACTACTCCTCGGGTAAAGAAGGTCATTTTTGGAAATAGAATCATAGTGACAAATTTGTTTACCAACAATACTATTATGCATTTTTGCTACAAGAAATCCCATACACTAAACTTCATGTCACTGATATTCCCATGATGTTTCTAGATGTGGATGATGTTTATGCTTATATTTGTTAATACCAGGGGCCCACATTGCATGTTGGTTCATTTCTTTGATTGTATCAACTCATGTCAGTCACCACCTACTTGGGTGTTTGTCCTATCATATGTGCTTACCCTATTACTACTGCTAGTTGTTGAGACCGTCATCATGTTCATATTCCTCTAACCATATTTGATACAAAATTACCTACTGCACATGATACAGTCTTCTTGGAGATCATGTAAGCCTCAACTTCCTCTCTTGTAGCCCCCATGCACCATATCATAATTTATTTTGGTAACTTTATGTTTAATTTATTATTTAAGAATTATTAAATATATTTTATTTCATATTGAACTTATTAATTTATGACATGCACTAACAATGGTATCATACTTTTAGCTACGAGTAAGCGTCATATCAAATTATTTTTTATTTATTAAATCTTACATGATCACTCTTTGTAGAGAAACCAATTTTTTAAGAAATAGTTTATAAGAAGAAAGAATTGTGGGCCTTAAAGGACAAGGTGAATAAATTAGAGATTAAAATTTAGTTTTTACAAGGGCCACTACAAGAAGTATATGCAATTAATCAAGA